>APFE030562675.1:45328-67246 GCA_000404065.3 Pinus taeda
CCATTCAGGATAGTTCTCCTTGCCAGTGAGAACTATTCCCACCATGGATATGATTGAATGCATTCTGTAAAAAAAATAGTTTTGTTTATAGAAAAAATACTTCTACCAATATACAATAAAAATGTACTCAAAAGGGAATTCTCAAAAGATTTCAAATCCACCATGTGACTTATATAAATCCATCATTATATAAATCCACCTCATATAAACCTCATATAAATCTCAGTTAAATTTTATATAATTCCATATAAATCCACCATTATATATGCATATGGCATACGTCCCCTTTTAAAAAACTCAATTACCATGGTCATGACCATGTAGGTCAACGCATTCTTCAAGACTGGAGTATGGTGGGGAGTGTTTAGAAAACAACGTATATATGAAATGGATATGAAAACCGCTTATATATTATAGCAGCAACGTTTCAACAATTAACACATAGCATTTCTGTAAACTGTGTATTTAGTGGACTCCATGCTCACCGCATCTCCACGATACCCCGCATCTCCACCAGAGTCCAAATGGGACCACGCTCACCGCAACTCCTCCATGTGATAGCGTTCAATAGAATAGGGTACAAAACTTAATTACCATATCAACGATCAAATGTCAGCTTTCAAAACTCATATAAATCCATCATTTAAAACACCATTCGGTCTTCATAAAAAACCATAGACTCCAATGCATTTACAATTTCGATCATGCTTAAGAAATTTAAGAAAAAGAAATGCAACTGCTTCCTGGCAAAGTATTTAGTACGTTGAGTCTAGAGAAATTCCTCGGCTCTTTCTTATATATACGATGAAGTTTGCAGGACTATTGCTGTCGCCCCTTGCTTCATTCAACACCTTGCCGTAGAAGCCCAATACGCGTGATTAATTCAGTTCACGTCAGGTTCACCATCTCGACTCTGAAAACCCTCAGTCCAAGAGCATTTCCTTTGTCACGGCTTCGTATGACACAAGCTCAAGCCTGATTCCTCAGCAAAACAACGGTCATACATTCCTTCGACATGGAGATAGATTGCAGAGCGCTCAGTGGTACATGGCACGCTCACAAAGATGTTTCACGTTATGGCAGAAAACGTTGACAGTCCAAAGGGCGTAGGTAATGCAGGGGTCAGGACTGTAAATATGGAATATGGCAGACAGAGGGCACAGGCAGTGTCAGGCAGCAGCGTTCAGGGGACAGTGTGGAGCAGGCTACCACATTTATGAACAGGCAGCATTTTTGAATGGAGAGTAGAGGAGCAGAGGAGCAGAATAGGGAGTTACAAAGGGCATAAAAGCTAAAAAAGAGTTGGCTCTGATACCATGTCAGGCCAGGCAGTAACTCCATTAAGCAAAAACTAATTCGTATTATCTATTCCATCAGGTAGGTCTGTTATATACATGAGGGATACACTGTTCAATTCATCTCCCGATCACTGTTCACATTTCTCATTTATTTATTTACATATATTTACCCAATCACAAGGATTAGGGGTCAACAGATCTTCCGAGCAGTGGAAGATGTATCTTGAGGAGAAGTTGAGATGTAAAAGGATGTAAAAAGGGGAGCGCATAGACTCCTTCCTCACTAGGATTCACGATGTCTGAGACCAGGTGTCTGCAGTAGGGTTAGCACCCAACCTATAGAATTGGTACGGTTAGCTCTCAACAACGTTTCTGAAGACTGGCAAGGCTTCGTCCAGATATTCTGAGCGGAGAAAAGTTTCCAGAGTGGGACTGAATGTGGGCTGATTTGCATGAGGAGTAGATGAGGCGAGATTTGGTGAAGAGCACCATCAGTTGTAGCAGCAACAATAGTGGGACGAAGCAAGTGAAGGGAGAGGAAAATGTAGCCCTTGCATCAAAGGTGCAAGAGGAGTAGCACAAGAGGAAGAAGAACCTTTCCGAGGTCAATTGCTTCAGATGTGGTGAACTTGGCCACTACAGCACATAATGTCCTCTCAGAAAGAAGGACAAAGAGGAGAAGGAGGATCAATCGGTTGCATCCACAGGGATCAACAGGCTGTCCTCCAGATTGGAGGAAGAGTTTTCCATGATCATGGATATAACTCTAGGAGTGAGGTGGGGTGATTTGGTTTTGTAGCCCCAGAGAGCTACAGGATGGGCAGGATTCTTGAGGAGGTCCACCTCATAAATCAATACCTTTCTACGGGAGCCCATAACATGTAGTAGTAGGATGGATCAGTGGCAGTTGGTGTAGTTAGGTGCCAAAGTGGCAAATGTCGTAGCTAGTATCGGTCTGAGACTGAGCAGCAGTGCATAGTTGGCCGCAGTGCAGTTGGCACAGAGTCGAGTCAGCAGCAGCGCAGAGGCTTCAGTGACAACGCAGATACTAGCAGCAGTGAAAGATGCAGGAGATAGATGCATCATACTGATCACAATTGATTCAGTATTTTGGATGCTTTTCAGTTGCAGTTGTTGCAATTGTAGCAGCAATAGATGGAGAGGGAGTTGCAATGCAGATGTAGTGTTGGCAGAAGTTCAGCAAGGCCAACAACAACACAGATCCACCATTTTTTAGATTTGTGCAGTAGTTGGTGGGCAATAGCAACTAGACATCAACAGTGTGACAAGAGATGGTGCAGAGACAGGGTGTTGCTTCAGTGGGTTGCAGTGCTAGAACACTTTCCTCGCTAAGAGGGAGTGTTAGTTTTTGTAGCATCAGATGTGTTATAGCCACAAAATTTGGTGGAGAGGATAGAATACATGCATTCTCCAAAACCCAGAAATCTTTTCTAGAAATTCCACCTAGAGAAATTATTTAAAATAAATAATCGTTTTTTCATGTTTCCTAAGTCTAAACTTAGGAAATCTGATTAATTAAAGGGTATTAATTAAATCATGGAGAGAATCTTCTAGAAAAGGACATGGATCGAGTTCTAGTTAATTTTAGCCATCGATTAAGTTTTAATCATGGTCGTTGATGTCTCAATGAGAGATTATAAGAAGAAACTCGAAGGGGCTTGCAGAACACACATCACACACCAACAGTTCGATTTGACTGGCAAATCGATTTACAGAGTAGCAGTGAGGTTGTAGGAGAGAGAGTTAGTAATCTCGAAGTAATGAGAGACGGGCAAGGATTTTAAGGCCGGAGGAAGTTTTTCTGGCTCTGGTGAGTGCATTGTAGAGAGGCAATGAATGCCACAAAGAGGGAACGTAGAGGCAGCATAGTGCTTCAGAGGGGATTCTGTATTTCACTGGGGAGAAGTAGTGATTCAGCGCCAGAAGCCAAAGAGAGAGTCTGGAGGCTAGGAGGATCCATCTTCCAGACAACAGTTGATCAGATAGCGAGAGGGAAGCAGTTCTGAGTTGTGGGATGCAGCACTGCAGGCTGACACAGTGACTGTGCCGAGGCAACAAAGAGCAGGTCAACTTGAGCCAAGGTCAGTGTCAGATCGCCAGTGGGAGTGAGATTTTCTCACTAGATTTATTGTCAGTGATTTCCCTGTATGGATTGCTATATTTGAGCATCCATAGTCTTGTACTTAGATTTACTACTTCTTATATTAAAACCCACAGCTGCTGCACTGGTTTTCCCGAGTTGTGTTTTTTCGTGGACTTAGTCCAAAAATAATTGTGTATTTGTGTGTGTGCATCTATTCTTCCAAAGTTATTTTTCTTTCACAATATTTATTTTGTGAAGGCCACAATGAATTAGTTTCGATGTTTACCGTAGAACACAGTAAATAATTTGTTCAATTTATTTAACAAATAGAAGAAACTAAATCAATTGCTGCAGTAGGATTTAGGGTTAGTCGAATTTTCACATTAATGACCACTAGAAACCACATGTGCCAAATAGATATCCCTTAAATACAACTAATAGATGGGTATCTGATACTCGCAATCGACTCAGTGTATGTGGATTCATCCTGCTCCTGCCAACCATCACCACTAATTCTTCCTTTTAGCCTCTCGATAATTTTCCAATACAATGTTTGGAGCGTGAACATCCACTGGAAAACTACACCAATCATACACGGTATCCTTTGCTCATACAAGATCCCAACATGCCCTTTGCATACCCCTATACACCCCTGGATATCAAGATCTAAGACTGAGTCCATAGGCATCATCTCGCATCATGTTGGGGTCGACATCTCTACTACCAAACCTCCATAACTTTGGATAAGTGGATCTCTGCTCCTGATCCTCTCAGAGAGATTTAATAGGAAAACCTCCCTAAGTTCCAGTGGCTGTGTCACTAAGGTGTTGCTGCTCTATGACCTTTGCGCCCCACATATCCGTGGAAAATCCTCATCCCCATACAACGCTCTGTCTAGTAGTCAGCCTATTCCACCACCTTCGATCAGCCCTTGCCGGAGTGTGTTGATCCTCCTACAATCCCATGTCTGACCAGCCTGCCATGGCAACTCATCGAATTTTCTAGCTCCCCTATCAATCCATCCTGTTAGTAAAGGTTGTCTAGAACTCCGATTAAAATGTCAATGTGTATGTACTCAGGCACTGGATCCATCACAAAATTGTTGTTATCATCGACCAAATCCTTGATTTGATGTGGGGATCCCACCTAAATCTCAGTAATAGTCTAACACTGGAGCCATCTCGTAACCCATGGCCCTTGCAGAACTATGGCCATGGATATATTGCAACAACTAACCCACTCCATTATTGGAATTTCTAAAGTCTAACTGTTAGAAATCCTTCCTGTACTTTCTGATTTATTTCTTCCTACTTGTTCTATTAATTAACAAGTTATTTACCATGTAAACACTGAAAATAAATACAAGTACAGTCTCAACACATACAAATAATCAACTGAAGGAAAAATAAGCACACAAGTGACACCGTTATTTTTGGACTAATGTCCCCAGAAAAACCCAATGCGGGAAAACCTGTGTAGCTATCTGAGGGTTTTATTATTAAGCAGTTTCAGAATACAATTTGGGTGCTAGAAATGGCTCACCCAACAGAGAATGCCCTTGAAAGTAGTACCTCTCAGTTGGAGACAAATATCAGTGCTAATCTGCCCCACGAAATCTCCCAGTTCAACATCTAGGATTTGCGTTAGCCTCTCTAGCTCAGTGTCTGCCCAACATTAGCCTCTCGGGGCTCTGTGTCAACCTCTGGAGCCTCTGCATCTCCCACGCTAGCCCTCCTCAGGCTCTGCGCAATTCTTGGTTGCCTCTGCGTGGCCTCTAGCTGCTTCTACGTGGCCTCTGGTTGCTTCTGTGTGGCCTCTAGCTGGCTCTGCGTCAACCCTCTCTCGGCTTCTGCGCTGATGCTCCAGGTATTATCTTTGCCTCTCTGCTACTGCATTCACTGCCCCTTAGCTGCAACTCTAATCACTCCTTTTATTTCCTTAGCAAGCCGTACCCCAGAAAATTGAATTCTTGATCAACTCGGTGTTTTCTAAGTGACCCTCAAGCCTCCTCTTATACTTTTCTCGTTGACAATTCAACGACCGAGATTAAGTCCCTAATCAATGGCTAAGATTAGATTTGACTAGATCCATGACTTTTGGACCATTCTAACTCATTTTTATATTAATTCAAATTAATATTTTATTTTCCCTAAGTTTAGACCTAGGGACTCCATTAAAAATATTAATTATTTTAATATCTCCCAAACTGGTTAGATTCTGCCCAAACCATTTTTGGGTTTTGGAGATGTCATGTGCTTTAGCCTCTACCCCAAATCAACACGTGAGGACTATGCTTTAGTAATACTCCTCACTGAGCATCACCTTGATCATCCGGCATTAGTCCCTGTGTTAATGCTAGGCCTGCTGCCCAACATCCTCTGCATTGTTGCATCATGTATTGCTACCCATGGCCCTGCCACTGCCACTGTTGCATCTGTACGAAATCTCCCTCTGCGTCCGTGCTGCTACCCATGGCTCTGCCACTGACATTGTTGCATCTGCATTGCAACCCCTCTCATCATACTGCATCGTGCTTCCCATAGCACTGCCACTACTGACTGCTGCACTGCAACTCAGTTACTGAGAAGTAAGTAACTGATCTCCTAACTATGACATCTCTGTTAGGCTAGAAACACTCCCGATGTTGAAGCTACCTTTGTCACTGACAAGTGCTCCCTCTCTGACCTTTGCGCTGCTGCAACAACTATGTGCATCTTGCACTGCTGCCTCACGCTGTCCTGGGACTCCTTCACTGTAGCTCCCTCTATCGCTCCATCTGCATCCGTCTCTGCTGACATCCGCCAGTCCTGCTACTCCTCTTCGGGGGTCCCGTAGCAAGGTATAATCCAAGAGGTTGGGGACCTCGAGGATCTTGCCCCTCATCACCTGTAGTCTTTTTGATTACAGCTTGATGTCTCCCCACTTCCTCTCAAGTGGCATATGAGCACTCATGGCATAGTCATCATCTGTCTCCACTTCTTTCTCTGCCCTTGCTGGCGCAGCCTTGGTCTCGGAAACCTCTCCTTTGCTCTTCTTCATCGGACACTGGCTCGCATAGTGACCCAGTGCCCACAGTTAAAGCATTTGACCTTGGAGAGGTCCTTCTTCTTCCATTTCTCCTGCTTTCCTTCAGATGCTAGGGAAATGTCCTCCTCTTCTTCCTTCTTGATTTTGATCCCCTTGTCGCTACTTCCCGCCCTCCTCAGCCTTCTGATCTCTTCTTGGCGAAGAGCCGCTTACATTCCCTCCCAACCTGGAAGCGCCTTGCCCAGTATGCTCTAGAAAAACACCTCCTAGTCTTCAGAGACTGCGTTCAGGGTTGTTCTCACCATCAAATCTTGATTCGGCATGGCCCCTATGGAAGTCAGCTGATCTCGGATCTCCTTTAATCGACTGAGGAAGGTGTCGATCTAGTAGCATCTTCCTCTGCATGGGAATATGTTGATACAACTTCTTTAGGGCCTCCCACATCTCATTTTCCGTATTCTTCTTGGTAATGTGTGGTACTACATGGTCCTTCACCCCGTCAAGGATGATGCTCTTGGCCCTTGCCATTGCATCCTCGTACTTATCATTATCAACTAGGTCAACTGGGACCGCTATTGTCCTCAAGGCGAAGTGTTTGAGATAGTTACTGTCTAGAACGGATAAGATTCTGGCCTTCCAGACTATGAAGTTTGAGGCTCCTTCCAGTTGTCCTGGTCTCTTACCCCGTTCATTGCCATGTTGCTTCTCCTCTACTTCCCTTCTGGAAGTTCTTGGTGTGACTTCCTCTGAGCCTCGATTTCCCTCTTAGGAACCCCTCTGCCAATGTCAAGATGCCCCCACTCCGATCCTTAGTGCAACTGCACCACTGATCCAGATTTCTTGGCTAGAAATACTTGGCAACAACTCCCTCCTCCTTGGTCTTGAAATATTAGGTTTTGTTCTGACTATAGTTCCCCACTGGCTTCACTCTGCAACTTACCCACAGCCTCCTAAGCCCCAACAAACTAGAGGTTAGAACTTCTAGGCTCTACGCAATCCCGGCACTAGCAAAATCCACACCTCCTGGCCACAGGCGCCAATCCTTCCTGACTGAGAAAGATGACCGAGAACTGCGTAGGTCGAGTCTGCTCCCCTCTACCATTGCACTTATCCTCTTCCTGGCTCAAACTTGATGATGCAGTCACTACGTCACCCCTTCCTTGCTGCTTCTCCGCTAGAACAACTTCTGTCACTCGAGACCACTGTTTTTTGCTGCTGCTGCTCTGCTCGATGGATGTCCTCAGTTCTTCTATGATCTGCAACCACGCTCTGATACCATGTTGGAATTTCTAAGTCTAACTGTTAGAAGTCCTTCCTGTACTTTTTTATTTATTTCTTCCTACTTGTTCTGTTAATTAACAAGTTATTTACCATGTAAATACTGAAAATAAATACAAGTACAGTCTCAACACATACAGATCATCAACTGAAGGAAAAATAAGCACACAAGTGACACCGTTATTTTTGGACTAATGTCCCCGGAAAAACCCAATGCGGGAAATCCGGTGCATCTATCTGAGGGTTTTATTATTAAGAAGTTTCAGAATACAATCTGGGTGCCAGAAATGGCTCACCCAACAGAGAATGCCCTCAACAGTAGTACCTCTCAGTCGGAGATAGATATTAGCCCCAATTTACCCCACGAAATCTGCCAGCGTCAACCTCTAGGGTTTGCTTCAGCCTCTCTAGCCTAGTGTCTGCCCAGCATCAGACTCTCTGGGCTAGGGTCAACCTCTCGGGGCTCTGCGTCAGCCTCTAGAGCCTCTGCATCTCCCACGCTGGCCCTCCTCAGGCTCTGCGCACCTCTTAGTTGCCTTTGCCTGGCCTCTAGCTATTTCTACATGGCCTCTAGCTGGCTCTGCATCAACGCTCTCCTGGCTTCTACACTGATGCTTCTGGTACTATCTCTGCCTCTCTTCTATTGCAGTCACTGCCCCTCAACTGCAACTCTGATCATTCCTTCGATTTCCTCTGCAAGCCCTACTCTAGAAAATTGAATTCTTGATCAACTCGGTGTTTTCCAAGTGACCCTCAAGCCTCCTCTTATACTTTTCTTATTAGCAATTCAACGACCAAGATTAAGTCCCTAATCAATGGCTAAGATTATATCTGGCTTGATCCATGACTTTTGGACCATTCTAACTCAGTTTTATATTAATTCACATTAATATTTTATTTTCCCTAAGTTTAGACTTAGGGACTATTAAAAATATTAATTATTTTAATATCTCCCAAACTGGTTAGATTCTGCCCAAACCATTTCTGGGTTTTGGTGATCTCATGTGCTTTAGCCTCTCCACAAATTTTCGTAACTAGAGCACATCCGATGCTACACCAAATCAATACTCCCTCTTAGAGAGGACTATGCTCTAGTAATACTCCTCATTGAGCATCACCTTGATCATCTGACATCAGTCCCTGTGTTTATGCTAGACCTGTTGCCCAACATCCTCTGCACTGCTGCATCATGTACTGCTACTCATGGCCCTGCCACTACCACTGTTGCATCTGTACGGCAACTCCCTTTGCATCCGTGCTACTGCCAATGGCCTTGCCACTGCCACTGTTGCATCTGCACTGCAACCCCTCTCATCATGCTGCCCATAGCACTACCATTGTTGCATCTGCACTGCAACCCCTCTCATCATGCTGCCCATAGCACTGCCACTGCTAAGAGCTGCACTGCAGCTCAGTTACTGAGAAGTAACTGATCTCCCAACTCTGACATCTTTGTCAGGCTAGGAACACTCCCTATGCTGAAGTTTCCTCTGTCACTGACAAGTGCTCCCTCTCTGACCTCTGCACTACTGCAACAACTCTGTGCATCTCGCACTGCTGCCTCACGCTGTCCTAGGACTCCTTTACTGTAGCTCCCTTTGTCGCTCCATCCGCATCCGTCTCTACCGACATCCACCAGTCCTGCTACTCCTCTTCGAGGCTCCTGTAGCAAGGTATAATCCACGAGGTTAGGTACCTCAAGGATCCTGCCCCTCATCGCCTGTAGTCCTTCTGACTACAGCTCGATGTCTCCCCATTTCCTCTCAAGTGGCATATGAGCACTCATGGCACAGTCATCACCTGTCTCCACTTCTTTCTCCGCCCTTGCTTGCGTAGCCTTGCTCTCAGAAGCCTCTCCTTTGCTCTTCTTCCTCGGACACTGGCTCACATAGTGACCCAGTTCTCCACAGTTGAAGCATTTGACCTTGGAGAGGTCTTTCTTCTTCCATTTCTCCTGCTTTCCCTCAGATGCTAGGGCAACATCCTCCTCTTCCTCCTTCTTGATTCTAATCCCCTTGCCACTACTTCCCGCCTTGCATAGCCTTTTGATCTCTTCTTGGTGAAGAGTCGCTGACATTTGCTCCCAATCTGGAAGAGTCGCCCTGCCCAGTATGCTCTAGACAAACACCTCCCAGTCTTAAGAGACTGTATTTAGGGCTGTTCTCACCATCATTTCTTGATCCGGCGTGGCCCCTATGGAAGTCAACTGATCCCGGATCTCCTTCAATTGACCAAGGAAGGTGTCGATCTGTTCTCCCTTCTACATCTGGTATGACCGTAGTTGATTTTCTAGTAGCATCTTCCTCTGCACAAAAGTATGCTGATACAACTTCTTTAGGGTCACCCACATTTCATTTGTCGTATTCTTCTCGACAATGTGTGGTACTACATGGTCCTTGACCCCGTCAAGGATGATGCTCTTGGTCCTCGCCATTGCATCCTCATACTTATTTTTATCAGCCGGGTCAACTGGGACCGCTATTGTCCTTAAGACGAAGTGCTTGAGATAGTTCTTGTCTAGAACAGATAAGATTCTGGCCTTCTAGATTACGAAGTTTGAGGCTCTGTCCAATTTGTCTTGGTCTCTTACCCCGTTCACTGCCATCTCGCTGCTCCTCTGTTCGCTTCTAGAAGTTCTCGGTGTGACTCTCTGAACCTTGATTTCCCTCCTAGAAAGCCCCCTACCAATGTCGAGATACCCCTACTTCGATCCTTAGTGAAACTGCACCATTGATCCAAATTTATTGGCTAGAAATCCTCGGCAGCAACTTCGTCCTCCTTGGTCTTGCCCTGTTAGGTACTATTTTGACTACAGTACCCCACCAGCTTCACTCTGCAACTTACCCACAACCTCCTAAGCCCCAACAAACTGAAGGTTAAGAACTGCTAGGCTCTGTGCAATCCCGGCACCAGTAAAATCTGCACCTCCTGGCCATGGGCGTCAATCCTTCCTGACTAAGAAAGATGACTGGGCACTGCGTAGGTCGAGTCTGCTCCCATTTGCCACTGCACTGATCCTCTTCTTGTCTCAAACTTGATGATGTAGGCACTACGTCACCCCTTCCTTGCTACTTCTCTGCAAGGAACTACTTCTGTCACTCGGGACAACAGTTTTCTGCTGCTGTTGCTCTGCTCGGCTGATGTCCTCAGTTTTTTTGTGATCTGCAACCACGCTTTGATACCATGTTGGAATTTCTAAGTCTAACTATTAGAAATCCTTTGTGTACCTCCTGATTTATTTCTTCCTACTTGTTTTGTTAATTAACAAGTTATTTACCATGTAAATACTAAAAATAAATACAAGTACAATCTCAACACATACAGATCATCAACACAAGGAAAAACAAGCACACAAGTGACACCGTTATTTTTGGACTAATGTCCCTGGAAAACTCAACGCAGGAAAAAGGAGCAACTATCTAAGGGTTTTATCATTAAGCAGTTTCATAATACAATTTGGGTGCCAGAAATGGCTTTCCCATCAGAGAATGCCCTCGACAATAGTACCTCTCAGTCAGAGACAAATATCAGCCCCAATCTGCCCCACGAAATCTCTGAGCGTCAACCTATAAGGTCTGCGTCAGCCTCTCTGGCCTAGTGTCTGCCCAGTGTCAGCCTCTAGGGGCTTTGTGTCAACCTCTGGAGCCTCTGCATCTCCCATGTTGGGCCTCCTCAGGCTTTGCGTAGCTCTTGGCTGCCTCTATGTGGCCTCTCAGTGCTTCTGCGTGGCCTCTAGCTGGCTTTGTGTCAACCCTCTCCCAGTTTCTGCGCTGATGCTCCCGGTACTATCTCTAACCCTCTACTATTGCATTCACTGCCCCTTAGCTGCAACTTTGATCACTCCTTTGATTTCCTCAGCGAGCCCTGCCCCAGAAGATCGAATTCTTGATCAACTCGGTGTTCTCCAAGTGACCCTCAAGCCTCCTTTTATACTTTTCTCGTTGACAATTCAACGACCGAGATTAAGTCCCTAATCAACGACTAAGATTAGATCTAGCTTGATCCATGACTTTTGGACCATTCTAACTCAGTTTTATATTAATTCACATTAATATTTTATTTTCCCTAAGTTTAGACTTAGGGACTCCATTAAAAATATTAATTATTTTAATATCTCCCAAACTGGTTAGGTTTTGCCCAAACCATTTCTGGGGTTTGGAGATCTCATGTGCTTTAGCCTTTCCACCAATTTGCGTGGCTAGAGCACATCCGATGCTACCCCAAACAAACATCCACTAGGTACCAACTCAGAATCTCTCGCCATCCAACCCCAAGAGAGGAATTGAATGCAAAAACTCTCGTACATAGAACAAGACCTTCATTTTGTGAATGTTGTACCCTACACAATTCATGTCGCCTTATCTTACCACCCTGGTCAACACATAAAATCTGTTGAGGTGATCTGCCTCTCCCTTTCCAACATGCAGAAGAAACCTAATAGTGCTACAAGCACCATCTATGTATGTTTGAAGGGGGCTACTCCGACACTTCAATGTGTACTCTAGCTGTACCATTAAGGAATCCAATCGTTCCCCAAGGTGAGTCAGTTTGGCTTCTCAATCAGCACAAATTGCTCTTGTGCCCTCTAGCTCCTCGTTCTGCTGCAGAATGGTCCCTCATACTGTCATGGCCTTCTTTTTCAATGCTAGAAGGTTGGCTTGTAATGGATGAAACTGTTGTGGGTGGCTATCATTTGTAGACTTGGTCATAGCTCTAGACCCCTCTATGTATTTTGGAAGCTTGTCAACAGTGAATATGTCTCCAGGCACCTCATCAATATGTTTTGGGCGGCCATCGTCTGAAAATGTGGTCATAGTGTTGGGTACTTCATTAATTGTCGGTACCTCATCCATGGGTGCCACCTCCTCAATAGATGGCCCTCTGAGTGTATGCTTTACTCTCTCCACTAAGGTGTTAACTGGAGCTAGCAAGGGGATCCCCAACAAGGGTGACTCAAGCATCTCACTGGGTATGTCTTCATGATCCTCACACTCTCGCATGTCCTTTGCCTCATTCTCAGCCTCCTTCTCAAACTCCTAATATCTAAATCCAGGTCTCCACTAGTAGAACCCTGGTCTCACTTGCTAACTGCCCTTATCCTTTCCACTCCTTTTGAGAAGGTCTAGTGCCTTGATTCTATCTACTTTTCCCATGAATGGATGCACCCCCATGGCCTGAGCACTTCTAGTGTCTCTGCTGTAAGGATGAGGATGGCTCTGGTTCGTCACCTTCCTCAATTGGGCAACCTTTCATCGTTCTAATGGATTCCACCCCATAATTCCTGCATACTAAATATTCCTTGAGCCATGGGTTTGTCTATGGTTTCACTCGTCATTGTGCATACATGCGCAACACCTTCATGATCTTGCTAGCTTCCCCATAGCTGGCCAAGATACCCCCTATACATGAAAAACAGTAGATAGCCCCGTAAGGTGGGGTATTTCATTACCTATCAGGGGTTGGGACAATCAAGGGTTCCCTCATGTGGAGGGGGCTCATCTAGGGCCCATAGAAATCAGGGTGATGGCTGTAGATAAGGGTACATATCATGTTTGGCTTCTGACCATGTGCTAAATTTGTATGTCTCGACCATCTTTTGCATTTTGTGGCACATTTCCTGTTGTAAGTCGCAAAATTATACTTTTTCTTTTAATTTTAGTTGCATCAACCTCCGAGGCATCATTTCAGGCCTGAACCAAGGTGTGGACAAGGGGATGGGGAGGCTAACCATATGTGGACCTATTACCACTCAAACTAGTAGGGGTCCTAGGAGGGGATCTTATTGAGCAACTACTAGGTCAAGGGGCAACAATAGAGAAATAGCCCATTTTCACCTTAGCTAAGGATCTCTGCTCTTTACAGACTTTCATTGATGGGAGGAGACTTGGTATAAGGGGAATCACGAGAATGGATGGATCAATAATAAGATATGGGTGATTCCTAAAGCCTATTCACAAGAGAAGCTCAAATAATTGGCTTGATTTCTTTGAAAGCAAGGTGATAAGCTCTCTAAGAAATGCTAAGAGGATGCTTGAGCCTAGTTCTAGAGGATATACCTTGACAAGGGATTCTTGGAAATACTGAAGGGTGGGGGGGTGAATCAATATTTCTATTCAATTGCTATTTTTACTAGTTAGATCACTTATTATTAGAACACAAATAATAAGAATAAATAGTTTTATTAATAAGAAATAATGATGACTTCAATCCTCTTCTTTACAATAAGTAAAATATAGTGTAAGGCTCCAACCCTAGATGAAGACACCAATCTCCAATCCACTAGGCTCCAACCCTAGATGAAGACACCAATCTCCAATCCACTAGGCTCCAACTTGTACTTTGCCAAGCACCAACTTCGACTTCACAAGGCTCCAACCCCATCTTCTAAGGCTCCAACCTTGTCACTATGAGGCACCAACCTTTAGGGCTCCAACCCTATCTCTGCTACAAGGTCCAACCTAGTCTCTTGAGGACTCCTATCCTTTAGGGCTCCAACCCTTTGCTTCGATTCTTCAAGATAACATCAACGATTCTTCATGGCTCCCAATATCTTCTTTAATAAGCCATGATAATATCTTCACCTTCAACAGTGCCCTCAATCGAACTCCTAAGCACTTAGCTCATCAATGACAACTTTGTCTTCTCAGAAGGTGTCACCATTGCTCTTAATGTTACTTAAACAAACTTCTTCAAGGTCACATCATAAGGGCCTTCAACAATGCATCATGATCTCCACTAATGCCTCCAAGTCAGCGTCTAAAAGATTTTCAACAATACTTGCCCCAACAAGATGTCTTCAAGATACTCTCACAAAAACCTTCAAGATGGATTTCCAAGATATACTAATCAATAAGATCCCCAAGACTTCTTAAAATTCTCTTTAAGATTTATTCACCAAGAGTCTTCTTAAAGACTGCTCCAAACCTATGCCCAATATACTGTTGTCAATGTCAATCCAAGTCTGCTTCGAAGATCCTTCAATAGTTGCTCCAAGTAGGTTGATCTAGGTCTTCAAATGCTTCAAATAACCATCCAAAGTAAGTCTTCAAACCAGCTATAGACCCACCTTCAAAAGGTCTTCAATGTGCTGCAAAAGGGTATCTCAGGACTGTTCGAAGAAAAAAAGCTTTCAACTACTGCTACGGGACTATTTTTAAAGCTGGTCCAAAACTTAATTCTAACACAAACACCTTCGATGAACTGCTTATACAAACATCTCTCCCAAACTTCCTTTAAGTCAATTCCTCAATATCTCTAAGACATAAATTAGATCTGCCCACAAGATTGATTCAATAAGTTTGAGAACACTTTTTCTTCCAAGTCAAAATCTGCTTTAATAGGCTCAAAGATTTGTCAATATTTACTCCACAATTCTAAGTTATGGTCAAAGTATTTTGTCTCTCGACTAAGCCACAGGAAGACTCAAATTTGAGCTCTGTGCTAACCTAGAAGGGTTGTTTCAATAGAGATCTGTTCAACCACAGGAAGTTCAAAGTTAAGAGGTTGTCCAAGCTCAGAACGGAGTCCCTCTAAGCCTACTCAAATAGTCCTCCAATAGTGGTGTAGTTACAACACTTTATTTCATCCTTGTCTCCAAGAAAGACACATCCAAACACGCCAAACAATCCACTTATCCTTTACACACGCTGACTCAAAACTGCGTTCTCTCATCCAATGAAATTTGCACCCAAACAGGTATACTTTCTCTACAAACTCGGCTTCTTATTGTTGGACGTCCTTGCCTCACTTGTTGTACTATATAATTCGAGATGAACTCCTTCTACAGGTCTGCACACAGGTCCGAAGTATGTGGCTCCACAGGTGACTGCATAAACCGACTTTTGTAGTTCAACAGAAATAGAATTAGCCCACACTTATGTCCTCTGTTTTGTAATGGATGTCTCAATAAAAATTGCCCAAATGGTGAGTCTCTGTCCTCTTTGGCCTCCTTCCTATTTCTGTCCCTTTTCTCTGAAAATATCACCGAATTTTTTGATGGTGAAATGAAGCGTTTCAACTTGTATTTATACTGAATTCGACCATGAACAAAGGGACATGTCTCTTGGTGGTCAAGCCGACTTAGACAAGTAGGCATAGGTCGGCTAGGGGGAATATTATGGTAAATCATCTTAAAAATTCAATTTCTCCCAATCTAGGAGTTAGAAGGTGTATAATAGCTCATTAAAAAGGGAAAAATATCTTGTACAAGATGATGTCAATTTCTTCCTTAGGTGAGATTGTTTTCCCATTAAGAAAATTATATTTGTGAAACTATCATTATTATTTTTCATGGCAACCATTAGGATTTTATTTTTAGGCAATCAATTTTTAGGATTCCTTCATCATAGACTTTGGCCATCAAGGTGATTAGGATTACGGCTCCATCATTAATGATTTAAGGCTTGTCATGGATATTAGGACAAGGTCTTCTTCATTAGGATTAGGGCTTCATCCTTCTTCATTAGAATTAGGCATCCTTATTTTATTAAAAGCTAAGTTTTTATGAGCATCAATCAAGGAGGGCTTTTCATCATATAGATGAGGGCTATAGATTCATCAAGAGAAAGGACATCATATCATTAGGGCAAGGGCTTGTATATTAGGCACATAATTGGCAGCAAGGGACGATACATCAATCTTCATGTTTAGGGCATCATGGGCCTTTTAGACTTCTTCATTAATGGCATCCTTAGCACCTAAGATTTGCATGATGTTCATGTATCACAAGAATATTTTCCATCTCCAATAATGCTATATTGACATCAATGACAACCTTGACCAACAATCTCCCCCTTTTTCATTGATTGCTATATTGTTGCCCTCTCAACATTCTCTCCCTCTTTGACATCAATGGCAAATGGGGTGCCCAAGTACTTCCCCTATCAAGTTACTTCTCTTCATCATATTTTCTTCATCAATGATAGTTATTCATAGATATGTTTCTCCCCTTGTCATGGTGCTCTTCTTTAATGTACTTGCTTCCCCTAAGCCTTTGCATGTCTTCATGGAAATGGATGAGGTAGATGATCCACCAACTCCCCCTGCCTACATAAGCTCCTCTAGATCTTCTTTTTGCTAAGGATAAGAAATATTGTTGCCTTGGAAGATATCTTGCACCCTTCATGATTTTCTTCAAGAGAATTATTCCTGAGAGATGATTTATCAAGATTTTCCATGTGTGACTCATCAAGGGTTTCATAGGGCTCTTTCGCGGATAGCTTCTGCAAGAATGGTCAAGAATCATGAACTCCCCCTAACAGTATGCATGGTCTCCTTTTTTGGCGGAATTTCATCATCAAAACTTGCCAAAGATGTACTTATTAGATCAACAACATAAGTTGATGTCTCGAGTGTTCAAGAGGCTTTCTGATCCAATTTCCTTTCTTCTCCAAACTTGTGTGACTTTCTTCTCTTGCTTGGTAGTCATGTTTTTAGCTTGGTTAGGAACACAAGTCAAGTTACAATCATGGCCATATGTCCAATGCTATGACAAATGAAGCATTCTGTCTTATTCCTGAATGAGGAATCATGACTTATTCTTGCATATTTGCTTCTAGGGCACTGATGTGGACCATTATATTTGTCTGGGTATGCCCTACAATCCTTTTCCATGTGCCCAAATTTTGTACAAGAATAGCAATAACCAAAAATATACTTTGGTACTTGGAGGATGGAGATTGCCTTGATGTACTTCTAAAATCATTCTGTATTGGGATCCTTTGATGATATCCATTGCCTCTTGCATCTTTGACACCATCTGCATATCTTCTTAGAGTAGGGTTTCTTCCAATGTCATCTTGACTCTTCTCCTTGCTTTCGCTAGAACTTGGGGCATCAATATTTTTTCCAAGCCTCTCCACATGCTTTTTGTTTGATGCATTAGGGTTTGCATCATTTTTGTTTGAGGGTTCACTTGCATAACCAAGACCTAATTTATCAGGAGGATATCTTTGATGACTTAAGATGTCATCTAGGGTTTGAGAGCTCTTTAGACTCTTGTTCAGATGATCAACTTCTTTATTTAGGATACCAATTTCTTCTTTCACCATCTTGCATTCTTCATCCTTCTTTGCTAGATGGTTCTCCATTTCCTCCTCCATCTTGGTTGTTGCACATGATTGGGCCTTAATTGAGGTGACATATGATTTTAATTTGGATATATCTTCATCCTTTTCTTCAAGTTGGCATGTCATGGCCTTTATTTCCTTTTTTGCTTCTTCTACTTGTCCTTCTAGGAGGGTCAAAACTTCCATCGCCTTTTCATCTCCTCGTGCTTGTTTCTTTGCTTCTTCTAGTTGAGATTTATGGGAGGAGACCTCTTCCTTGTATTAAACAATTTTCGCTTCAAGTTTGTTCAAGTCCTCGTGTCTTTGTTCAAGATGGCTTGAAAAAGTGTTTTCCCTTTTCTTTGCTTTATCTAATTGATTTGTCATGGATATGACTCTCCCTGATGTCTTTTCTTGTTTTGATGACAATCCTCCTTTAGCTTCGTGAGCTCCTTATCTTTTTTTTGTACCTGAAGCTTAAATAGGTCAACTTCCTTCCTTGTCTTGTCAAGGCTATGGTCACCATCTTGTAATTGCTTCTTAAGCTCTTCATTTTCCTTTTTCAAACTGCTAATCTCTTCTAGGGCAACTACAAGTTTCGCCATGAGATCTTCTTCAAAGTCATCTTTATTTTATTCGTCTTCTAGGTCTTCCTTGGCCTTGATGTCTTCACTCTTGTTTTCAACTTCCTTAATGGGTTATGGATTTCCTTCTTGCTTTCCATCATCTTCTTGACTAGAAGTCATTGTCAATGCTCCTTTTGAGTGAAGATCTTGAAGTTTGTCCCACATACCTTTTGCCGATGAACATTTCTCCACTTTGGTCTTTATAGCATCTGGTAGCCCATTCAAGGTTGCGTTCATCACTTTTGTATTATATTACTTGGATTCTCCTTCCATCATGCTTTCAGTGATCACAGATTTCCATATATCAAAGTTTCCATTGCACAATGGGACTTTCCCAATTTGATTGTCTTTAGTTTTCACGAATGAGGAAGAGACATCTTTAGAAGGATTGGAGAATTTCTTCCTTGGCTTTGTCATTTGTGTTCTAAGGATCAACCTTCAAGTTGTTAGGCTTTGAGTGAAGGTACTGGCTCTGATTCCAATTGTTTGAAATACTGAGAGGGTGGGCGAATCAATATTTCTTTTCAATTGTTATTTCTACCAGTTAGATCACTTGTTATTAGAACACAAAATGAATAATAAGAATAAATACTTTTATTAATAAGAAATAACGAGGACTTCAATCCTCTTCTTTACAATAAGTAAAATATAATGTAGGGCTCCAACCCTAGATGAAGACACCAATCTCCAATCCACCAGGCTCCAACTTGTACTTTTCCAAGCACTGACTTGGAATTCACGAGGCTCCAACCTCTAGGGCTCCAATCCTATCTTCCAAGGCTCCAACCTTGTCACAATGAGGCACCAACCTCTAGGGCTCCAATCCTGTCTTCCAAGGTTCCAACCTTGTCACGATGAGGCACCAACCTCTAGGGCTCCAACCCTATCTCTGGTACAGGCTCCAACCTGATCTCCTGAGGACTCCTATCCTCTAGGACTCCAACCCTTTGTTTCTATTCTTCAAGATAAGCTCAACGATTCTTCACGGCTCCCAATATCTTCTGCAATAACCTATAACAATATCTTCACCTTCAACACTTCCCTCAATCGATCTCCTAAGCACTTAGCTCATCAATGACAACTTTGTCTTCTCAGAATGTGTCACCACTATCCTTCATGTTATTGAAGCAAACTTCTTCAAGGTCACATCATGAGGGCCTTCAACAATGCATCATGATCTCCACTGATGCCTCCAAGTCAGCTTTTAAAAGGATCAACAATACTTGCCACAACAAGATGTCTTCAAGATATTCTCAATACAACCTTCAAGATAGCTTTCCAAGATATACTAATCAAGAAGATCCACAAGACTTCTTCAAATTCACTTTAAGATGTATTCACCAAGAGTCTTCTTAAAGACTGCTCCAAACTATGCCCAACATACTACTCTCAGTGTCAATCCAAGTCTGCTTCGAAGATCCTTCAAACGTTGCTCCAAGTAGGTTGATCTAGGTCTTCAAATGCTTCAAATAACATCCAAATTAAGTCTTCAAACATGCTATAGGCCCACCTTCAAAAGGTCTTCAATGGGATACAAAAGGGTATTTGCAGAAAAAAAACTTTCAACTGCTGCTATAGGACTATTTTTAAAGTTGGTCCAAAACTAGCTTCTAACACAAACACCTTCAATAAATTGTTATACAAAGATTTCTCCCGAACTTCCTTTAAGTCAATTCCCTAATGTCTCTAAGACAAAAATTAGATTTGCCCACAAGATTGATTCAGTAAGTCTGAGAACACTGCTTCTTCCAAGTCAAAATCTGCTTTAATAGGCTCAAATATTTGTCAAGATTTACTCCACAATTATGAGTTGTGCTCAAAGTAGTTTGTCTATCAACTAAGCCACAGGAAGACTCAAATTTGATCTTTGTGCTAGCCTAGAAGGGTTGTTTCAATAGAGATCTGTTCAACCATAGGAAGTTTGAAGTTAAGAGGTTGTCCAAGCTCAGAACAGAGTCCCTCTCGGCCTACTCAAATATTCCTCCAATAGTGTTGTAGCTACAACACTTTATTTTATCCTTGTTTGCAAGAAAGGCACATCGAAACACACCAAACAATCCACTTATCCTTTACACAGGCTGCCTTAGAACTGCGGTTTTCTCACCCAAGGAAATTTGCACCCAAACATACATACTTTCTCTACAAACTTGGCTTCTTATTCTTGGACGTCCTTGCCTCACTTGTTGTGCTATATAATCTGAGATGAACTCCTATAGGTCTACACACAAGTCCAAAATATGTGGCTCCACAGGTGGATGCATAAACCGACTTTTGTAGTTCAACAGAAATAGAATTAGCCACACTTATGTCCTCTGGTTTTTAATGGATATATTAATAAAAAATTGCCCAAACAGTTATTCTCTGTCCCTTTTCTCTGAAAAGATCAAAAAAAATTTTGATGGTGAAATGAAGCATTTCATCTTGTATTTATACTGAATTCAACCATGAATGAAGGGACATGTCTCTTGGTGATCAAGCCAACTTAGATGGGTAGGCTTAGGTTGGGTAGGGGAAATAATATGACATATCATCTTAAAAATTCAATTTCTGTAATATCCCATTTCAGGGATATTCCCCCAAACCCCAGTAAACTCCAACCAAATACGTACAAGTGATATAGTAGCCGGGAAGTTCAAAGAGATAAAAATAATAGTAGTGCAACATAAAATAATATAAACATGGAATATAAGCAGATACTCAAGAAATGTAGAGAGAAATGGAAAGAGTACAGGAGGTGATCAGAAAGATAGCACCTCGACTTGCACAAGGCAAGTGAAGAAATACACCCAAAATAGTAAAGAAATGGCCTCTCTCTGAACTGTGTCCAAGCTGTCGGAGAACCCTTGTGATGTTGCTATTGCATCGAATCGAGTGAGGATTTGGGGTTGTTCCCCTCAGAAAATGTTGAAACTCTGTAATCACCCTCTGCTCAATAAACCCAAAAAAACCCAAAAAGCTTTTATGAAATAGCCAACCCGTGAAAATCACACCCTTGAGGATCTACGCAATCCCTCAAGGCTCTGCGTTGCCACTGAATAAAACCCTACAGAACTCTTCCCGAAACTCTGCCAAAATCCTCTAGTATGCAAGAGCTGATCCCTTGCTCAATCTCCCAGCTCGAATCCTCCACAAAACCCCAATCCGGAACTCCCACCAAAGGAACTGCGTCCCTCTCTCTCAAGATTGCGCAGTCCTCAAATGCTCAGCTCCTCCTCAACTCCAAAGATCAATCCTACTAGAAAAGACTGTTGGAAACTACCTTGACCGAGCAGGCACTGAAGTCCCCCGAGGCTAAGGGTGAGATCTCCGAATGGAGACACTCGATGCACTAAGCAGTGCTGTAGACAGGCTAAATAGCCAACGTGCTCTAAGTCGAAGTGACTAGCTCAAATGCACATGATCGAATGCCAAAATGAGGAGGCTTCTCTCTCCTTTATACATTGGTCTCTCTCAATCCCAAGGCCCACCTCCTCCAACGTACCCTTTCTCTTGCCACGTGTTCCTCTACATCTGCGCAGTCCCTCCAAGTGTCTATGTGG
>APFE030562685.1:0-11364 GCA_000404065.3 Pinus taeda
AGATTAAACAATAGACAATATATAATTGAAATTGAGGGAGAAATGTAATGTCCCCTAATAATAATAATTATAATAATAAATAACAAACAAAATAATATAATATTAAAATATAAGAAAATAAATGATAAATAATAAAGAAAAGATAATAATGATAAATAAATAAAATAAACAAAATAATTATATATATATATATATATATATATATAATATATTAGTATAGAAAGTAAAGTAATAAAAAGTAAAATAAAATAAGAAATAATTAAATTAAAATAAATATTAAATTAAGTAAAATTTAAAATAAATAAAAATTG
Source organism: Pinus taeda (assembly GCA_000404065.3). Lineage (NCBI taxonomy): Eukaryota > Viridiplantae > Streptophyta > Pinopsida > Pinales > Pinaceae > Pinus > Pinus taeda. Next base: position 312 of record APFE030562685.1, read on the forward strand.
CATGTTGGCACATGGAATGTGTGCATGCAAATCACTTTCCATTGTTCGGTCTATTTAATAGACAATAAAGAAGATGAGATTCATCATTCCTTCATCCATTCTTTTGGGAGAAAAATGTTGTGAGACAAAAGATTCCCTGATAGTAATACATTGATTGACGGCTCAGGAGTGACCAGTTGTAGAAATATCATGTGCAACTGAGACTACAGTTGGGTGGAGAGTTGTCTCAAAAATTTTTGTTGTGGATAGTGGAATTAAAAAAACATTCAACTCTTAAAGCACAAGTAAGGAATATCGTCCGTTACAGGTAAGTCGTTTCTACTCATGTTTTAAAAATTCCATGTTAAATAATTGAATAATTATGTGTTGATTAATAATCACATAAATTGATGTAATTATTTGTATATTTTAAATCGAGGTTGTTACATATAGTGTCAAAAAGATTCTTGAAATAAAATTTTAGTTAAGATATATATGCAAAATATATTATTAACGATTGTTTAATAAATAATTTTTTTAAATTTCAAAATTATTAAATGAGACAATCAACCCAGTAAAACTATATTCTTTTATCATGAATATAGAACTTATTAAAAATTATATATATATATATATATTAGTTGTAGATTCATACATTTAATTTATAAATGATTAAGTCTACCTTAAATAATAATATTTTATTTATTTTAACAATTTTAATATATATTGTTGACACATATCTAAGTCCTTAGTGCATTATTTGACAGCAATAATAAATATTTTATTTGTTTTTACCAAATTTTAATACCTATATCAAATAATATTTAATAATCGCTATCTAAACTTGTGTGACTTACAATCTAACAACAGCCAAATAGAAGATCTCTCCCCTTATTGCTATATATATAGGTCATTGGTTTGGAATAATGACACCTTCATCATTAAAACAAGTTTTATATAACATTTCAACCAACACATCCAAATAATTGAGAAATACGCAATGCACACAAAAATAACAAATTCCTATGCATATATATAACGATTATATATTAATATGATAAATAGTATATATAGTCATTGGTTGAATACTGACACTCCATCATTACAACAATTTTATAAACTTTCACCAAAATAAAACTCAAAAGCCAATCACCAAAATTATATATATCTGCTGAATATGCAAATAATCAAACTTGATTATTCCTTAGCGAAAACCCTTTAGGAACAAAAGCTACAACTTCAAAGAGTAAAACTTTCACGATAAAATCCTTTCAGTATGAAGGGAAAGATTTTGTTAAGGGCATGTGGGTGTTTGGTAGAAGTAATAAATATAAGTTTGTATTCTACCGTGTAGAGGTAGGGGAATTATAGTAATTAAAAAACGATGAGTAATCCTGAGGCTGGCCGTGGTAAAAAGGGAAATGCCTTTGTTCCTATTACGTACGCAAAGTTGACTAATAGAATCCACCAATTAAAATGCAAAATGCTCTGAGATTGGAGATAAAAATCCACGTATTCCAAAGAATGAAATCCTTAGGATCCTAAACTTCAACTAACTCGACAATTATTCCGGTAAAATTACACTAATTTCTTCCATTGAATCGAAATTCCAACACGAAATTCTGATGGGATGAGATCTTGGGGTAAGCCCAAAATCTCAATTCCATTAAAAACTCGAACCTAGGCCTATGGGTTATGGCCCACTAGGTCCCATCGGGAGAATTTTAAACTGAAAGCCTTTTAACTCATAAACATGGACCTTCATTAAAATCGTGCTATCCATACACAATCATTGCAAACATTTCAAAATTAATCCAATCCTCCAAACATTGGAGGACCCAAAAAAACACGAAATTAATCATCCAGCTCACGTTCAGTGGTCCGAGGATCCAAATTTCCAACATACACGCGAGACATGGCTAAAAAAAGAGTTTAAATCACTGAATATACACTGTTCTTCAAACCAGGCCTTAGAAAATGTTGCAGAACAATAGCTGAAAAAGACCCTGAAACTGCACTAACAAAATTTGAAATACCCGCATAGATTAGATGGAATTGAATTTACTCAAATCATTCATCGACGAGGAATATATATAGGGAAAGACAGGATCAAGAGCGATTTTAGAGCCTTCATTCACGCAATTCTTGGCATGAGCTCCATTTGAACACGAGATTTAACTCATTTATAAAATACACACAAGCATTCACAACACTTGAACACGCTTTTATATATTTACGGAATAGTTACAAAATTCAGGCATTTCAGCCTTAAAAAAAAGCTCACACTCAGCTACATCTTTCCACTCACAATTTTCCTTACCAAACAGATATATCTCTACAATCCTATCGTATTACATTTATATAAGAATTTTAGGAAGGATCAATCCTATCCTCTCCTGATTTTCTCCACAAAAGCTTCATAATGCATGCATGCTTTAAATCTACTTTATTGACTTTAAATCTATTTTTATTCTTTAAATCGACTTTAACTATATTTTGCTTCCATGACTCACGTTCACTTGCTTTGGTGTTGGTTGCTCCCGCATCAAACTCCCGAGGCACAAAAATTTATGACCTCCTGGTCATATGCTTGTCCTGGTCTTCGTAATATCTTTAACTTGTGAGCTGCAATCTACCTCTGCAACAGCAAGTCCTCCTTGCTGCCTCTTACCTCACCAAGCTCTCCTCTGGACTTGGTCTTTTGGTAAATGCTCTAGGCTATTGCAATCTTCTCACCTTCCTTTGGTGCTACCTACACAAAATATAAAGACCATACCTATTCATACTTCATTAAGAACTGTACCTCCTTCCGCAGAATCTTTTACTGCTCTGATACCAAGGAGTAGACCTCAATACTAGGCCTAGATCTTTAGTGCCTTAATTCTAGGCCTGATGTAGAGTAGGTCTGCAATACCTAGGATCTTCAATCTACTAACTATCAGTGGCTAGCAATCTCAATATTTAACATTTGAATGCGGTAGTTTTTCAAAATAATCAAACTCACTATTAACCTTCAACTCTGCACTGAGCGCTACAGCTCAACACTTTATATTTTGTTGAAGTCAAAAGCCTCCTTTTAACAAAAGTAAGGCTAAAACAAAATTACGGTGCAGCGGATATCATATCAAAATATGATAATTTATAATCTGGCCAACGCATTCTACATATATAACAATGACACATATTGCATAGGAATTACACTCATAGCTTCAATTAGTCTAAATATCATAAACCACGTGAATGATTTACGAATCCTGAAAAATTAAAATATGCTAGCAATCTTTCTAGATGAAGATTTATCAATCTGTTTGCTTTAAGTATCTTATGTGTATTTCCTTGTATCTTCTCGGAATGCAAATTCTACGGAAACCATGGTCTCGATGCTCCTTTAACTAGATTCCTTGCCAGATACAAATATATCGGTGTTACCACATGCCTGCTACCATCAGGGGAGCCGCGGATATTAATGATCTAGTCCGCATAGCATCGAATGTCGAGGCTGTAAGTTGTATCACTGAGAAATGACATGTAATTGCTCATCATTCAAATATAGGACAATATGCGCTTAAAATAAACCACACATTCATCCATTCTGTCTAATTGAAGCTAATGGGTCGCCAGTAATAGAATACCAAGAAAGTTCGGAGTTGTGAAGAACGTAATCAGACACCAAAGAATCTAATTAATAAATTGTAAGTTTTCATAATGAAAAGAAACAAACCAAACACGAATCAAATGTTCTAATACACAGTAATATCAAGTGGAGGATGGGAAAGTAATTCAAGACTTTTAATATACAGCGCCATCACTATTGAATAGATGTATCCAACTTAACAAGAGATCATCGATCTTTCCAGAGCGCCAATATCATTGAGTTTTTTTTTTTACATGAAGGCGAGAGAATGTTTCATAAATACAATGTTGGCACCGCCTCTCCTCTAGCAAGCGGCCAATTTATTTTTATTTATAATGGATAACCTTCCCTATTACAAAAGCAGACCTTTTTTTTACATAGTATTTAAGGCTTTCTACAACTTGTCTATCTGTGAAAAGATAACAAGTTTTATTCATTACTTTTATTCTATTTTTAACTGAAAGAAAGATAGCATGTTTTATTTTCTACCTTGTTCCTATTTTTTAACTAAAAAAACATAGAAACTGTAGGCTTTTTTCCTCTGAGTCGCATGCTCCTGCATCAGACTCCCAAGGTTAAAAATGATCATGATCTCCTAATCATGCGTTTTAAATCTTTGTCTTCGTCTCCAAGGATCCCACACTTTGTTCTGCAAGTCATTATCTGTTGTTGCTTGCTTCTTTTCTCCAGGTCTCCATATTTTATGCTGTCTTGCTCCACTAGCTGCACTTTCACAATCTGTCCCTGTTTTCATTTTGCTGCTGCTTTTCTTCCTTGCTGATGTCTTCCTCTGATAAACTTTCAACATGATTCTTCTGATTAATTCAATTTGCTTGTCCAATAAATCTTCAATGGGTTTATTTCTTGCTGCCCGCTGAGCTAAAACGGCTTGCTCAGTTTGTAGTGTCACTCGCTGACTTCTTGCTTCTATGCTGGTTTCTGTTCTGACTACCACCCGATCATCCATACCCTCTTGTCTTCTGGAACATAAAACTTCTTCTCCCTTCATTTGACTACTCAACTGAGTCAAATGTTCTGCAACAATACCTGCATTCACAAAACACTTGTTAGAACAAAAATCATAAGGCATCAGTGCCTTGTACTCCCTTTCCAGCATTTCAGTACATTGTTCTGAATCCTCCTTCACTATCAGCACATCCGTATGCTGATCCAAACTTCCCAAAGAATCCTCTGAAGAATTTTCAAGATTGTCAACCAGTCTTCCTCTCATACCATCTATTTCCATGATGTCTTTTCCCTCTTGTTCACTGCATTGAACTCTTTCTTCTGCAATCTCCCTGTCATACTGTGGATTCTCCAACAAATATTCTAACAATGCAATTTATTTGTAGCATCGCTGAAGCATATCATCATCACCTGCATTCATACATAAACTCTCAGTATCAACTGTTACTTCCCTTATCTGTGCTTCAGACTGATTTTCTTCTTCAACATCAACAAGAACTTCCTCTTGTGCTGTAATAGTTTCACAAGATTGCACATCCTTCTCAACAAATATAATCACATCACAATTGTTAGCTATACAAACACAAGAGTTCACATTATCCAGCTAATCTGGATCTACCCAATAACTCAAGAAATCATCAATGATCTCCTCCTTTGTTTCATTAATGGAAACCTCCTCTGCACCTGCAAACATACACAACTCATCAGTTTTAAAACTACAAGACTTTTTAGTCCTGACTTCTTCCTTCAACACTTTCCTTTTAATATATCTACATGTGGGATTTTCAAACTTCATCTCTGGCACAAGAACTCTAAGTCCCTTTTTCAACAAGGCAATCACAATTTTCCTCAACCTCCTCTGCAATTGTTGCCAAATCACTCTCTTTCCCTTCAGTGGAAAGAGCCATTTTCCTTTCTAATTTTCCTGCTCTTGTAGGCATTCTTCTAGTACCTGCAATTGTACCTTTATTTCTGCAATCTCTCTTTCTCGAACCTCTGTTGTCATCTCATCTCTGTGGCATTTCTCTGAACCTCTTCTTCCTCTAAGAAAACTGCTTCTCCCTCTGACAGACTGCTTCCTCATGAGTTTCTCACTCACCATGAGTTGTACTAGCCTCTGGAACAACAATCTCTCTTGCTGCCACTTGCCTCACCAAGCTCTCCTCACTCAGTCTTTTGGTAAGTACTAGTTCACTGCCTCTGGAACCTCTTGAGCACTCCTCTGCTCTCTCTAGGATATCTCTTCAACTCACCTTTCTTCTCCAAGACACTGCGATTGTCCTCCCTATCCAGCCTTCAGCTGAATGCCAGGTTCACTGCCACCCTCTCTGCAACCATAAACTTAAATCATAAATATCATATCAAAAATCATCTCACCTTTAAGATCCTGCATGATCTTGTCATATTTCCACTTCTGCAATCTTCTTCACTGCATTTGTGTTTGCTTGCACATCAAATTTAAAAATCTGATCTTCCTTTCCATTATTCGTCAAAACACACTTTAGTCTTCGACAAAACCTTCTATTTCATTCAACGAAAAAAAACAAATATCTTCAGCTGAGCATTCTAGCTCTAATACCCCCTGATGCAGGGTAGGCATTTCAACACTGCAGAAGGAAGTTATATATATGCTTACCTATCTTATTTACTCAAAAATTTAATCAAGGAAAAGCATAGTTTGGAGAAGAAATTTCAGCCGTGATATTGAAGCTGTCAGAAATTCCAGCACAATTTTCATCAGTTTTTTTAGAGGAAGAATAGGTTCAGAGAAATGCCACAGAGATGAGATGACTGCAGAGGTTCGAGAAAGAGAGATTGCAGAAATAAAGGTACAATTGCAGGTACTAGAAGAATGGCTACAAGAGCAGGAAAATCAGAAAGGAAAATGGCTCTTTCCACTGAAGGGAAAAAGAGTGATTTGGTGACAATCGCAGAGGAGGTTGAGACAAATTATGATTGCCTTGTTGAAAAAGGGACTTAGAGTTCTTGTGCCAGAGATGAAATTTGAAGATTCCACATGCAGATCTGATCAAAGGGAAGTGTTGAAGAAAGCAGTCAAGACAAAAAAGTCTTGCAGTTTTAAAATTGATGAGTTGTGTGTGTTTGCAGGTGCAGAGGAGGCTTCCATTAATGAAACAGAGGAGGAGATCATTGATTATTTCTTGAGTTATTGGGTAGATCCAGGTCAACTAGATAATGTGAACTCTTGTGTTTGTATAGCTGACAATTGTGATGTGATTGCAGGTGTTGAGAAGGATGTGCAATCTTGTGAAACTGTTACAGCACAAGAGGAAGTTCTTGTGGATGTTGAAGAAGAAAATCAGTCTGAAGCACAGATAAGGGAAGTAACAGTTGATACTGAGAGTTTATTTATGAATGCAGGTGATGATGATATGCTTCAGCGATGCTACAAAGAAATTTCATTTTTAGAATATTTGTTGGAGAATCCACAGTATGACAAGGAGATTGCAGTAGAAAGAGTTCAGCGCAGTGAACAAGAGGGAAAAGACATCATGGAAACAGATGGTATGAGAGGAAGACTGGTTGACAATCTTGAAAATTCTTCAAAGGATTCTTTGGGAAGTTTGGATCAACATACTGATGCGCTGATAGTGGAGGAGGATTCAGAACATCGTACTGGAATGCTGGAAAAGGAGTATAAGGCACTGATGCCTTATGATTTTTGTTCTAACAAGTGTTTTGTGAATGCAGGTATTGTTGCAGAAGATTTGACTCAGTTGAGTAGTCAAATGAAGGGAGAAGAAGTTTTCTGTTCCAGAAGACAAGAGGGTATGGATGATCGGGTGTCAGTCAGAACAGAAACCAGCATAGAAGCAATAAGTCAAAGAGTGACAGTACAAACTGAGCAAGCCGTTTTAGCTCAGCAGGCAACAAGAAATCAACACATTGAAGATTTATTGGACAAGGAAATTGAATTAATCAGAAGAATCATGTTGAAAGTGTCTCAGAGGAAGACATCAACAAGGAAGAAAAGCAGCAGCAAAATGAAAACAGGGACAAATTGTGAAAGTGCAGCTAGTGGAGCCAGATAGCATAAAATATGGAGACCTGGAGAAAAGCAGCAAGCAACAACAGATAATGACTTGCAGAACAAAGTGTGGGATCCTGGAAGACGAAAACAAAGATTTAAAACGCATGATCAGGAGATCATGATCATTTTCAACCTTGGGAGTCTGATGCAGGAGCATGCGACTCAGAGGAAAAAAGCCTACAGTTTCTATGTTTTTTTAGTTAAAAAATAGGAACAGGGTAGAAAATAAAACATGCTATCTTTCTTTCAGTTAAAAATAGCATAAAAGTAATGAATAAAACTTGATATCTTTTCACAGATAGACAAGTTGTAAAAAGCCTTAAATTACTATGTAAAAAAAAAAGGTCTGCTTTTGTAATAGGGAAGGTTATCCATTATAAATAAAGATAAATTGGCCGCTTGCTAGAGGAGAGGTGGTGCCAGCATTATCTTTATGAAACATTCTCTCGCCTTCATGTAAAAAAAAAAACTCAATGATATCGGTGTTCTAGAAAGATCGATGATCTCTTGTTAAGTTGGATACATGTATTCAATAGTGATGGCACTGTATATTGAAAGGCTTGAATTACTTTCCCATCCTCCACTTGATATTACTGTGTATTGGAACATTTGATTCGTGTTTGGTTTGTTTCTTTTCATTATGCAAACTTACAATTTATTAATTAGATTCTTTGGTGTCCGATTACGTTCTTCACAACTCCGAACTTTCTTCGTATTTTGTTACTAGCGACCCATCAGCTTCAATTAGACAGAATGGATGAATGTGTGGTTTATTTTAAGCGTATATTGTCCTATATTTGAATGATGAGCAATTACATGTCGTTTCTCAGTAATACAACTTACAGCCTCGGCATTCGATGCTATGCGGACTAGATCATTAATATTTGCGGCTCCCCTGATGGTAGCAGGCATGTGGTAACACCGGTATCTTGGTATCTGGCAAGGAATCTGGTTAAAGGAGCATTGAGACTATGGTTTCCGTAGAATTTACATTCCGGGAAGATACAAGGAAATACACGTAATCTACTTAAAGCAAACAGATTGATAAATCTTCATCTAGAAAGACTGCTGGCATATTTTAATTTTTCAGGATTCGTAAATCATTCACGTGGTTTATGATATTTAGACTAATTGACGCTATGAGTCTAATTCCTATGCAATTAGTGTCATTGTTATATATGTAGAATGCGTTGGCCAGATTATAAATTATCATATTTTGATATGATATGTGCTGCACCGTAATTTTTTTTGGGCCTTACTTTTGTTAAAAGGAGGCTTTTGACTTCAATGAAACATAAAGTGTTGAGCTATAGCACTCAGTGCAGAGTTGAAGGTTAATAGTGAGTTTGATTATTTTGAAAAACTACCGCATTCAAATGTTAAATATTGAGATTGCCAGCCACTGATAGTTAGTAGATTGAAGATCCTGGGTATTGCAAGCCTACCCTGCATCAGGTATTGGGCGGGAGCATTCAGCCCAAGAGAAATTATTGTAAATAATAGTCATAGGGGGTCAAGAATTCGAGAATTACTTCCCAAAGATACAAGTCAGTGTGATTAATTAGATGTTTCCAAAGTAAATATTGAATCTGTCAGAAATTTCAGCCTTTCCATACCTGTGACTCCTATGTGAAGAAAAAATTGTACCTCCTATTGAAATCCACGTAGGAGTAGACCTGCAAATAACCAGGATCTTTTCTCCTCACTCATACATATAAAAGCATGCGCCTCAAATCAACAACCTCATTCAATTTCCCACATCATATCAAAATACAATTTAATCACTTCATTCAGGATTCGGTACATGGCTTTACTGCGCCCTTCAATCTTTAACAATCTGGCAGATGTATCAGTTTATAAAACTTATAACTTCTGAATGTGTTCAAAGCTTAACACATTACGCTCGAGATGTATGAATATCGGTTCAATTCAACATTTCAACATTTCAATGCAGATTCTATTTCTTCAACACTTAATACACTTACCATTAAACACTGAACCTACTCTGTGTTAACCATTTATAACAACCCAAATCAAAGTACCAAATATATGCGCCTTTACCCTTATAGCGTATGCAGCGGTTTCACATCCACACAGGTATTTTAATATTTACAGTTGATTTTGTCAAACAATTCCAGATCTAAATTTATTAACTGAATTCAATGCAAATTCATACCTTCTTCAACCATTCTGTGCCTTTTAATCACACGTCTTTGCCATTTAATTCTGTACAAACCACCACGCTGCCAGTCCAAATTCTATGATATAGATTCTAACAATGTCACAATGTCATTCTAACAAATATGTAAATTAATGCTTCAGCAAACCAAATTTCTCACGAATCAAGACTATGTATCTCTTTAATTCTATTCAGAACGCATTCAACCAATAGTACTTTCTGCAATCGACCTTCCCTGTGGCTTCAACGCACTAATAATAACAATTTCTGTTATCGATCATACTCTTACAGAACAGCAATTCATACCAAGCTACAGACTTAAAATATGTTAAAATAATCCCTTACGCAAAGATTTAACATCTTTTATGTTCCTTGATGATGCATAACGGGTTTCACCGTGTGCTGGCATTCTTCTCTTTCTTTCTTCACAACCATTCATAAACTCATGCACCAATAACAATTGTTATATAAATATTAATTCTTTTAGCTTCGACATATAAATCGATATCACAATTTCTCTTATTGCAGGCTTCCTTTGATCGATTTTTTTTTCAATCGATACCTCAACCATTTAACCAGAAATATATATAATTGCACAACCAATCAATGTATATAAACTAAAACAAAACAATGACTTACAAACTTATGTTGGCAAGATAATTAGAATTGATGGCCCTTTGCAAACTGCCCGAAGGCTCCCAACTAGAAAACCTCTCACACTCTCTGATTTTTTTGCCTTTGAGGCCTCATTATTTATAAAACTTAGCATGATCTAAAAATCCTAAAATCACTCAACTAAAAGCTCTAACTTTACATGGAATGCATACATATGGCAAAAGCATCTTGAGGCTTTTTCCCATCTTTTTCCCTGTTCTAAAATAGAAAAGCTTCCTTATCACTTAATAATCCACATACATTTCTTTATGCCTAAAAGCTCTCCCTAATTCCTATTTTCTCATTTATTTACATTGGAAACATCTAATTAATCACAATGACTTGTAACTTCGGGAAATAATTCTTGAATGCTTGACCCCCTATGACTATTATTTACAATAATTTCTCTTGGGTTGAATGCTCCCGCATCAAATTCCAACACGAGGAAAAACATTAAATACCTTAGTGCGTAAGCTCCTATGTCCCTGGGTTATCCAACCAAAAAACAAAAATGGATGAGAACGAGAAATAATGGAATAAATTTGTGACAGTGTTTAACTATTAGTACAATCACACTTATGTGGTTGAT
>APFE030562685.1:12357-34731 GCA_000404065.3 Pinus taeda
ACTTAATTCATCTTTACATAGTAATAATAATTAATAATGTAAATAATTAATAATAATAATTAATTATTTGTCACAATGTGACATTGGATCATGGTTGACTGTGGTTGACCATGATTGAATTTCATATGGATACAATCTTTGTCACAAAGCAACATTTGAGCATGCTTGACCATGGTTGACTATGATTCACCATGTTTGACCCAAAGGAATAAGAAACCATTGGGATTAATACTAAAAACCCAAGATTTCCCATGATTGTCCACGATTGACCATGTTTGATTTTATAAAACATGGTTGACCATGATCAATAAACCCAAGGGAATAATAAAGCTAAGGGATAACAATTATAAACCCAAGGGATATAAAACCAAAACATCAATATTATAAACCCTAAAATAAACATGGTTGACCATGGTTGATTTTCATGTAGATACAATCGTTGTCACGATCCAACATTGGACCATGGTTAACCATGGTTGACCATGATTGATTTTCATATTGAGACAATTTTTATTAGAGTGCCATGTTAGAGCATGGTTGACCATGGTTGAAAATGATTAATATTATAAAATCAATGCATTGATATTATAAACTGAAGGGATTAATACTAAAACCCCAAGGGATTATGAACCCAAGGGAATAATATTAAACCCAAGGGACTAGTATTATAAACCCAACCTATATAAATGCTAAGATAAGGATTATACACACTAAAATAAACATGATTGACCGTCTCTGATTTTCATATTGAGATAATCTGTTGGACACCTATTCCTCTAAGGGTTGGTGTGGAAGCTGAATAGCCAGAAGGAGTTCAAGGGACCACTTGGAATATGAAACCAAGGGTCACTCCTATGTATTATAAATATGTATCATTGTGAATAAGGAATATAATCTCATGCTTATCTTTCCTATTTTGTCTCTGCCATATGTGTGTTTAACATGGTATCAGAGCGGGTGATCTCCATGGAATCAAGTTGAAAAAATAGTTTTGGATCCAGTATAAAAATATATGAAATGAGGTCTGCATAGAGTAGAGGAGCAATGAGTTCATGGGTGTGGAACAATGACTGTGAAGTTTTAGTGAAAGGAACAATTTCTCCATCCAATTGGAGATGGATAGTCCAATCGTAGTTGGACGAGGATCATTGATTGTGGTGGATTTCAACAAATGGTAGTCCATAGGTTCATATGAGGACATAGTCTTTCGAGTTGATCACTAGATGCAAGTGTCCATGATGATGGTTGTTTTCCAATAATATATGAGGTTGAGTCTCGTTTTTTCCTGGTGAATGGTTTTCCACCAGATATCTTGTGTCTCTTGTGTGGATGTGTTTTTGATGTGTTGTTTACTATTTCTCTCATGTTTATTTCGATTTAGTTGGTTACATGGTTTATGTTTATGCTATGGTTTATATGATATGATGTTGGTTAATGATGCATGATTTAGTAGAGAAGTTTAAAGTAGTAAAAATTGATAATAAGAAACCCTACTGATTCACCCCCCTCTCAGTAGCACTTGAAGGTTTTCAACAATTGGTATTAGAGTGGGACTCTTGGTTGCAACTTGATCTTTGGAGAGTAGATCTGGGGTTTGTTGGCAAAATTTTTTATTTTTTTCTTTTAGAATGACCATTCATGGAGTGGTTGTCCTCACTATTGCAAATTTCAATGTATGGAGCAAAAATGATAAATCTTAGTTTTTGTCTATTGGATCTAATATTTGGATATTATTATGTGAAGTTTGTGACAAGGATCCAATTGGACCTTAAGTTTTGTGGTAGGATTCACAATCTATATGCATAATCTATAGGAATCTTCATGATGATGATTTGAAGAGGCTAGTAGGTTTGAAATATTCCAAAGAAATGTGGGACAAGATAGAATCCATATTTGATGATGGTACTAGCAGCAATATGGAGAATGAGAAAAATAGAAACAAAAAGAAAAACAAGAAGACCAAGAATAAGGGCCTTCGAAAATTAAGCTCAGCCACAAGAGTCTCATCCTACTAGTGGAAATGATTCAACTAATGATTAGAAGAAATTAGAAAATCTTGAACCTAGAGGTATAAATATTAATGTTTTTATGTTGAGTTATAATTTTGATGATTCATATTTTGATCATGCTGAAGTGCCTAGTGAAGATGAGAATGCTATTAAGGGTCTTAGATCTGATATTTCTAGATTAACAATTGCATGGAAGGATCAAGAAAAACTATTGTAGATATGTGATGATAAGGAGGCCAAGCTCAAGGAAGAGATTGTGAGATTAAAGATTAAATTGGCATAATAAAAAAAATGTTTAGGAAGGTATGAGAAGGAATACCAAGAATAGGAAAATGAATGTGAGAGATTAGAAGTTGAAGTGGTGTGTTGAGAAAGCAATGAAAGATGGAGAAGATTGTTGTGGCATTGGATAGTTTGCTTGAGATTGAGAGATCACCAATGGATAAATCTGGCCTTGGATTTCAAAAAGGTGAGTTTTGCATGTAGGAAAAAAGAACAAAAAAGAACTCAATAATCTTGTAGCAAACATTACTAGTAGTAAGGGTGGGCTAATGAAACAAGAAGCATAACCAAGATAGCTCAAGCAACGAAACTAACTATGAGGAAGAAAACCACAATGATATCCTGATTTTAGAAAACCTTTGGCTCTTAGAGAGTATCGTGGTAGACTTTTAAAAATTCAAAGGAACCAAAGTCCTTTTGTTCCTTTTATGCATAAGATAGAATGTTACAGTTGTCAAAAATTTGGGCATGTTTCATCTAACTGCAAAAGTAGAAAGTATAGATATGATCAGTAGAGCTTGTAGTAGTATCAACAACCAAGGGGATTGGCCATCAGGTATAATCATAGTTTTTATGGTTATTGTTGTTCATGTAACCTATTTGATCCGGATTTAAATAGGAATGCAACAAATTGTAGAGATAACCATATACACAAAGATGCATCGGAAATAATAATTCATTTCATTAATGGAAAATACTGAAATATGCTTACAACCCGAAATGGAAATAAACCAGCTAGGGTGATGGTAGCTTATCTCTAAGAAGATATGTGTGGCTACATGCCTCTGAACTGTTTTGAACTGTGTTACAATGAGGCTCAAAGGCCTATTTGTTGTTGAGAAACAATGTAAAACCCTTCCCATTCCAAAACCTAGCCCTAGAAGATGAAACTCCATTGTGGGCCTCGTTTTGGGTAAATTGGTACATCAATTTTCCGGGGTCGTAACTTTGGCATACGATCTTCGTTTGACGCGTATGATAGCTCGTTAGAAAGACCTATCCGAGATCTACCACTTGGGGAAGGGAAAAACGTCGTTTAGTGCCTCAAAACGGCTCTGGAAGTTCAGGACCCGAAAAAATTGCTAAAAATAGTAAATTGTGTTACAATTATGGAAACTGAAAAATTGAAAGAGACAGTTGTGTGGGTCCAAATGGGATAGGTGGGTGGCCACCAACATCCACTTGGATCATTCTTCCCCCCTTAGGAAGCATTTGTCCCCATTGCGTTGAGTTCCTCCCTGAGATGAGGAAGTTTTTGCTGAGCTGGGTCGCTGGTGAGCTGTTCTGCAATCTCTGATGTGTCCAGAAATGGTGGGAATCATGGTAGACGATGGTCCATATTGAATACTCGGTGCAAGTGAAGGAATGGAGGAATGTTGTGCTTCAAAGCATTGTTTCCTATAGCCTTGGTACTGGTGTAAGGACCATGTCGGAGTGGTTAGAGCTTCTGATGGGCTCTTGTAAGGCATTCTTTCTGCAGATGTAACCAAACTTTGTCAGCCACCTGAAACTTATGTGGTACCCCTGTGGGTGAGGAGAAGTTGTTCCTGCGCTCTGTCATGACCGTATCCCTTTGCTGTTGCTGCTGCTGCATGGAGGAACCCTTTATGGGGGTCATGGATGTAGCGACGATCTTCCCCTTACTTTGGGAGTGAACCAGACAGATGAATTTCCTGGTCTGGGAGATGAGCTTGCTGCCTTTCTTAGTAGTGATCAAAGATGTGGCGATAGGTCGAGCTACCTTCGGTATCCTGTACAATGAATTATTCAAATAAATAATGACAGCACAAGGCCTTGACTCATACACAGCATGTCGCCTCCATAAGTATGGTGGCCTAATAGTACATCACAAACATCTAGAGGTGTAACATCACACAATACCTTGTCTATGAAGGGCTTGATGCTGTAGGGAAGGCAGCACTGCTGGCGGACTTTGAGATCTCGTCCTTTGTGAAGCCCCCCGATACTGTACGACTGTGGGTATGGTGTAGTCGGTAGGCCCAAACGCTTCACGACCTCTGCTGAAATGAGGTTCTTTTGGCTACCATTGTCGACAATGAATTGCAGTGGCAAACCCTTCACCCACATCTGTGAGTGGAAAAGACGTTCCCCCTCATCTGGCTCTTCGGGTTCATTCTTTTTTATCGTGGTGGTGGCAACAGTGGCACTGGGATCCACATCAATGATCTGCTTCCCTTTGCCATTCCCCTTGTCGGGTTCTGGCTCAGGGTCAGAACATGCATCTAATTCAGAAACCTTCGACTTGGCCACCAGCGACTGCTTGGTCTGACACTCACTTGTGTTATGAGTGGGACTCTTATGGAACTCACACCACTTTCTTGTGTCCTTCTTCTTCTTTGTGGTGTTGTTCTTTTCTTGCGGCTTTGAGGGGTTGTCTTGGGTCATCCCACCTTGGCTTTGTTCTTTGGGCTTCGGATTTGCAGATCCAAAGTCTCGCTTCTTCTGTTTGAACTTTTGCTCGATTTTGACAGCGTATCGGTATGTTGTGCCAAGTGAGGAGATGTTCAAGAAATCCATCTCTTCCTGGATGTATCTGTGTAGGCAGCCACGGTATTTGAGTACCAAATGCAGCTCAGAATCTTTGACACCCAACTGTGCGCGAAGGCTGTGAAAAATTTTTGTGAACTCAGGCACATCTTGGTCCTGTCCCTTCCACGGCATGGTCCATTTGATGTATTTGTCCTCATAGCTTTTGACAGGGTAGTACTGCTCCATGATAGCATCTCGAAATGAATCCCAAGTGGGTGCGACTGAAAATAGTGAGCCTGTACTTTCATCCTTCTTCTCGTAGTAGGTTTCCCACGAGTCCTCAACATGGGGGGCTTCTTTGAGAAGAGCGAAAACAATCTTTTCCCTACTTGAAAATTCATGAATAGAAAAATAACCCTCTAGCAGATTTAACCATTTATCTATGGCATCTGCGTCTATTTTACCCTTGAAGATGGGGATTTCAAAATTAACTTGTACCTTAAAGGGCGTGGCGTTTCCAGAGTAGCTGTTGGAAGCCGATGCGTCACCTCTCGGTAGCCACTAAAGAATCTACGCAAAGTTATCTATCATCGCGTTCCTTTGCCGCTCGAGGGCTTCTTCGAGCAAGATTTTGATAGGATCTCCTGCTCCCTCGTCTTTCTTCTCATCCGCCATGGGAGGCCTTCGAGATTTACGAGGCTGGTCTTACAAAGGTTCGACCAATTCATGCCCTAACTCCTTATATCCTGACCTCGTTGGGGACATGCAAAGAAAAATAGAGAAAAATCAGACTGCTCTGATATCGTTGATCCGGATTTAAACAGGAACGCAATAGATTATAGAGATAACCATATACACAAAGATGTAGCGGAAATAATACTTCATTTTATTAATGGAAAATACTGAAATATGCTTACAACCAGAATTGGAAATAAACCAGCTAGGGCTATGGTAGCTTATCTCTGAGAAGAGATGTGCGGCTACATGTCTCTGAAATGTTCCGAACTTGTGTTACAATGAGGCTCGAAGGCCTATTTATTATTGAGAAACAATGGAAAACCCTTCACATTCCAAAACCGACCCTTAGGAGATGAAACGCCAAATTGTGGGCCCCGTTTTGGGTAAATTGGTACATCAATTTCCCGGGGTCGTAACTTTGGCATGCGATCTCCGTTTGACGTGTATGATAGCTCGTTAGAAATATCAATCTGAGAAATACCACTTTGGGAAGGGAAACATGGGTCCATGGACACATGTTGCCCCTAGATTTCCCAAAAAAGGTGTTTAGGGCCTCAAAATGACTCCGGAAGTTTAGGACCCGAAAAAATTGCTAAAAATAGTAAATTGTGCTACAATTACGAAAACTAAAAAACTGAAAGATACAGTTGCGGGGATCCAAATGGGATAGGTGGGTGGCCACCAACATCCACCTCGATCACTATTTTTGCATAAGGCATCTGATTGCAAATCTAATTAATGGAGGAGAAGCACATTGCATGCAAGGTATAGATTTAGCATGAGTAGTAGGAGATGTGTTCCTCTTGGTTCATATCTTGGCCACGTAGAGTGCTACACATGTCATAACTTTGGCCATATGGGAAAAGACTACTTGTTTCCTTGTTATTCAAGAAAAAATCATTAAAAGAAAAAAGAAAAGAAAAAAAAAGAGAACCTAGTAGAAAACCAGTGAAGGAAGAATAGAAGTAGCCAAATACTATGGAGAAAGAAGGAGAAACAACTCTTCAAGTAGTGAATCACATTCCCTCCCGCAGTCCATGATTAGTTCTTGCATATTCATAAGAGGACTGTAAAATTCATGAGAGGTGCATAACCTCAGGCGAAGCATATGACAGAAGTCTGGTAGTTGGATGAATACAAGTTGTTGCAACAACATATGATGAGTTGTTTTGAGCACCATGCACATTCAAGTCTCAAGCTCATTATGGTAAATCCTAAACTATCATCCCTCCCTTATAAATTTATTTCCATATATAACACCAGGGTTGGATTTTAGAGACTGATCATGCCCTCATGCTGCTACATTGAATCTAAGAGAGTCATCATATTCATGCATTAGGGTGACATTGAGGTGTGCTTTGTGACAAGCAAGGACAAGTAAACTTAGGGATATCTCTACAAGATCAACTACTATTCTTGGTTGTAAACTCTCTTCTATTTCTATTAATAGAAAGAGTATGTTGTTTTCTTAAATGTGATTTTTTACATTTACATTCATGTATTTCAATGCCTGCTAATTCATTAATAGAGTAATTGAATTATGCTACATAGATGTTGTGAATCCTTGTCTTTTTCTTCTTGTATGTTGAGGTTCTAACTATAGCAATCAGAGCTACGATTGGAGCTTACAAGTTGGGAGGAAAGTAAAGCTTGCGACGGATTCCATGTAAGCCTCTTTCCATTCTTTAATTTCTCTGAGTGAAACTCTATATTCTTTGCTTTCTGTTGTTCTAGGCCAGTAGTCTAGGTATAGGGAAGATACTTTTTTTCTACAATCATAAATTCTACATAACATTACTAGTTAGAGGTATTTGGAAAATTAATATATCCACATTAATTTTTTGGAAAAATTTCATTGTGCTTATACACCATTTATTAGGTTCTTTCTCCTTCCCATGTCCTCGAACTAATATTTCATTTTCTAGAAGCTTCATGTTTGTGCCAAGACATGATTATATACTCCCTCTCAGGGTAAGCCATGGTCATAGTTGTGATGCATGAGATGAACCAAGACATGGTTGTGACATGCGAAGAAATGAAAAAAATCTAGGTGTATAAACTGAGACATGCACCAGACGACCGACCAAAATGTGCATAAGGAAACTAACCAAAACACGTGATGAGATGGGAAACCAAGACATGTGATGAGATAGGTGACCAAGAAATGTGACAAGATAGATGACTGAGATGTGTGAAAAGATCTTAAGTTGGCTTGTGTTGAGTTAAGTGAGTTGGTTTTTCTATCATGTGGAGGTCGATTTGGGCATAGTTCATTTGGTGCTTTAGTGAAGGTTAAATAAATAGAACCATATGATGTTAGGAGAAGTACGAATGTGCTTGGAAATTTTTGTTTGGATGTATAGTATCACTTGGATCAACTAGGATAGTTCTTGGATGAAGTTAAGGTAAATGTTGCTATCTCATTATTAACAGGGAATGCGAAGTTGTGGTGGAGAATAAGGTTGGGTCAAGTTGTTGTGGGTAAAATTTAGGATGACCTAGCCACATGTCCAAAGTTGAAGGATTCTTTGTACACTCAGTTTGGACCAAAGGATCAAACTTCAGATGTGACAAGAATGTTGAAGCTTTTGAGGTAAATAGGAAGTATAAATATCTACATTTGAGAGCATTCCAGTTTTATGTTGGAATTTTTTTATATGGTTGACAAGGTTAGGTTGCATTATTTCTTGATAGATCTACAACCTTAGGCTCAGAGGGAAGTGAAGTGATAAAACGTTCAGACTCTTAAGGAAGTTATTGCTTCTGCATACAGGCTTCTTAATTTTTTATACACTGGGGAATCCACAATGGAAGGAAAATGGTGAGAAGAAAAAAAATTAGATAAGGAGAAGGGAAGTCTTAGAGAGACGATGGGATAAAGAAAAAATTAACATTGAGAGGAAGTATCTTTCATGTTGGTTGTGAGGACAGGGTCACGTGGTGAAGAACTATCTGTTGAAGTAGAAAATGGTAACTTTATAATAGGCCAAGAAACAGGAGATATGAGAGAGGAGGGAGAAGTTCTTGCACATTTTTGGGAGTGATTCAAGTTTTGGGTGAAACTATTTAAAGGAGGCCATTTTGAAACACCTTCCAAACTAGACTATGTTGAACTATTTGGAGTTTGAAGTGGGAGAGAGACAGTTGATAGATATGGTGTATAGTGTTGCTACTAAAAACTTTATGTAGGAGGATGTGGCTAGGAGATTGGGCTTGTAGATTGTTCCAATCCTTAAAAGTAGTGAATTCCCTTTTATGCTCTCAGTACAGGCATAAGGACATGTAAGGCTCACCCTAAGCAGATGGATGAGTCACAATGTGTTATGGGCAGGAGGGAGACTCTCCGGTTGAGACATCTGGTGGGTGCACAAGTCGACAAATACAGGATTAGGGATGGTGCGGTTTACAACTGAGGTAACATATATTCCACCCCTGGGCTCACACTTGGGGGAATGATTGCAAGGGAGTTGCATGTGCAATTTCAGAAAGACAGTCTGAGGCATTATATGAGCATGAGGTGTAGTGGATGATAGACCTCATATACAGGCAGATGTTTGGACTCTAGGCAATATCAGGGTGCACTTTCCGGAGGTAGGATCATAGATTTCACGATATGGCATGGCAGGCGTAAGGAAATTTTGAGTTCACTTGGTTGATTCACGACCTGTAGGGGCTATACATTGATTACATACAGGGATCAAAGATATGGAACGTGAGGGTTCCAACAGTCATCAAGACTATGTCGCAGTGGATCTTGTTATGGGATCCAGGGATTCAGTCAGCTGTCAGGTCACTCCACTTTGTGATGATCATAGACATGGGAGAGGGTGATCTAGTTCACCTTGGATTTGATATATGGGGGATCACTAAGACCTCCACTGTATGGTGAGGCAGATTTATGCTGTTGTTTCTCAGGACTGAGATTGACAATGGATGGGTAGACATTAACATCATGGAGATGCTTGGGCAGGATGAGCTTAGCATTCACAGATTTTTCTCCATTAGTTCCTAGGAGAGGAGGGTAGAGTCTAATCACAATGGGGAGGATGTCATAGTCAAAGTGGCACAACACCAGTATGTGGCACCCTTTTGAGACTAGTAGGGGACTCGAGAAACATAATACTTCACAACTCAATGACCTTTAGGGATGAGATGCCTACTACATGGGGAGATTTTCAGATATTCCATTGGGCTTTAATGAGTCACTGATAGAATCAGTAACTTCAATAGCATGGAAGGTTGGTCACTAGGATGATATTTGGATAAGCTCATGTGTGTGATACTTTATCTCCACAGGGATTGGGTAGTATCTTCAAGAGTTTACTCTTGGAGTGTAGGAGATGGACTACTTAGTAGGGCTGCTTTGTGAGGGGTTGGACATGGTGACACATTCTCACGATTCCCTACTCATTGATGGTATGTGGAGAGATTTTGGTACTTATACTAGGCAGAGTAGTGAATGGAGCAAGGAGAGATTCATGTTGGATAGGATGGCTTGGGATCCTGGTATTGAGGGATTCCTTCATGAAAAGACAGTGCACAGGTCGGGGATGATTGAATGGTGCATTTAGGACCCTGTAATATTTTTCAGTGATAGTGGGGATCAACAACCAAAGAGAACGCTTGTTCAGGCATTTCTTGTGGACAAGCAATTTTTGGCGAGGAGGACACTGATATCCCCAATTTTGATTTTTTATTTAACATGATTAACTAAGATATTAGGGAAGTTCTAAGCATGGATTTTTTTTGTAATTTGAGCATTGGAGACATTTTTGGTGCATGAGACTTAGGATAAATCGAAAAGTTCAATATTAGTGGAATATGGGGGCCACCCCTCATGGAATACGCACCCCTTCGAGGAAAAATCGATTTTGTGGAAAGGAGGTTGAAATATTTGGATAAGAGACCAACAAGGAAAGGTGAGCTAACAATTGTAAATAGAGGGTTGAAGGAAGAATTGGGCATCTTTTGATAATTGGACATTTAGACATTATTGCACTAGATGTTTAGTTGAGTCACAAGTACTTTTTAGCACTAGAGGTTTCCAAGGGGAAATCTGACCCTCTTCTTCGGTGGACCACGAGTGCCACACTATGGATGTATTGTCACAAATTTTTGGAGACTTAGGGGACGAGTCTTAGGGGGTACAACTTTCCTTAGCTTCAGCCTGGATGCAAAAGAAGAACCACACAGTTCTTGGGTCAAGTGGGGTACTAAAATTAGAGGCTATACCATTACTAGGCAATTTCTTGTGCAAATTGCAAGTGAAGGAAGAGAATCTATGGGAGCTGAGAGTGCCCTTCTTAGCAAGAAAAATTTATTTGGTTGGGCCTATGTATACTTGTCCCAGGACTACACAATTATTGGTGGAGCTGACTATGGTGAGGCTTGAGAGAAGGATTTAGGAGCTGAGTTGCTGGGATTTCATTTGGAAAGCCATTGGAGGAGGATTGTTGTAGCTTGGAGAGAAGAAATTTATAAGAGCATCCATAGTAATATAATTTGAATTTGGTGGAGGGCCAAGATGTGAAGGGTAAAATTTTAAAGTTTGGAACCAAGGGAAACCCTTGTTGGGTTTTTTTTGGGCTTTTGACAAGGATCTCATATCTAAAATTGTAGAATTTTCTAGGTAGATTTGAGGGGTCAAACAAGGGTCCCAACCCAGCCAACAATAAGAGGAGCTAGGGGAAATTTGGGCCAAAGTTTCAAGGTCAAAATTTGGCCAATTCCTTCATGGGTTTTTGATGAAGAGTGTGGGGTTAATTTCCTGGAATTGTTTGAGCACCGAAGGAGGCCCTAATAACATTTCTTCACTACTAGTAATATATTTCTTGATAGTTTCAGTGTAGAGCTAGGAGAGAGTTACATTAGATTTTGGAGGGACTTCTTATTATTAATTTGGGATTATCTAGCATGCCTTGAGAAATGCACCACTCGGTGGATGCACGCTATTGGATGCCCAAAGTTTCATATAGGTAAAAAAGGGTGAAGACGAGTTGGAGGGGAACTTGCCCAATAACGGAAAGGAGTAGAACAAGGGACGAACAAAGGGACACAAAATAACATTGTGGATCAACAAGGCATATCACAACATGTGAAGGCATGAGTTATAGCTGTAAGAAATCTCAACCGAACCAAGTTAATCACCCAAAGATGAGAGCCTATTTTTGGGTTGCAAATGGTGCTTTGGTACCTCGCGTAGAAAGTGCAGTTGGAGATAGTTTGAATTTTGAGGAAAGTTGTTGGGCATAGTTCATTTGGTGCTTTAGTGAAGGTTAAATAAATAGAACCATATGATGTTAGGAGAAGTATTAATGTGCTTCGAAATTTCTATTTGGATGTAGAGTATCACTTGGATCAACTAGGACAGTTCTTGGATGAAGTTAAGGTAAATGTTGCTATCTCATTATTAACAGGGAATGCGAAGTTGTGGTGGAGAAGAAGGTTGGGTCAAGATGTTGTGGGTAAAATTTAGGATGACCTAGCCACATGCCCAAATTTGAAGGAATTTTTGTACACTCATTTGGGAACAAAGGATCAAACTTTGGATGTAAGAAGCATGTTGAAGCTTTTGAGGTACATAGGAAGTATAAATATCTACATTTGAGAGCATTCGAGTTTTATGTTGGAAATTTTTGATATGGTTGAGAAGGATAGGTTGTGTTATTTGTTGATAGATCTACAAACTCAAGTTCAAAGGAAAGTCAAGTGATAAAATGTGCAAACCCTTAAAGAAGTTATTGCTTCTGCATACAAGCTTCTTAATTTTTTATACACTAGGGAATCCACAATGGAAGGAACATGGTGAGAGGAAAAAAAAAATTAGATAAGGGGAAGGGGAAGTCTAAGAAAGACGATGGGATAAAGAAAATCTTAACATTGAGAGGAAGTCTCTTTCATGTTGGTTGTGAGGAGAGGATCACAGGGTGAAGAACTGTCTGTTGAAATAGAAAATGGTAACTTTAGAATAGGCCGAGAAAGGGGGGAGAGGAGGGAGAAGTTCTTGCACATTTTTGGGAGTGATGCAAGTTTTGGGTGAAACTATTTAAAGGAGGCCATTTTGAAACACGTTCCAAACTAGACTATGTTGAATTATGTAGAATTTGAAGTGGGAGAGAGTTAGTTGATATATATGGTGTATAGTGTTGCTACTAAAAACTTTATATAGGAGGATGTGGCTAGGAGATTGGGCTTGTACATTGTTCCAATCCATGCATTCTTAAAATTAGTGAATTCCAAGGGAATGAGAGTTCTTGGATCAGTTAGTGATGTTAAAATATACATTATAAATTGGAAAAGGAAGCTTGAGTTCATGATTATCATGATGAATGACTATGCGATTATATTGGGAATATAGTTTATGGTTGGAAAAAATTTTGTGCTAGTACCACATTTTGGTGGATCGTTCATTCTTTCAAGATAGGAACTAGTGGTTGATACAATTGTTGGAGCCATGATATATGGATGTAGGATCACAATGATTTGTGTGGAGGCAAGATAAATAGATGATGATATTTGTGAGAGATTGGATAGTATGGATTCCATGCTAATACAACATTTTAGGATGATGATTGACTTGGAAGATGGGATTCTAAGGATGTCAGAGAGAAATTTATGATTAATGCTAAGACTTCCAGAGTTGAGTGTCATGAGTTTGATGTCAGGAGTTATACATTTGACATTGGTAGAGGAGCTATCAAGTATTTTGACAATGTTGAGAATGTTGATGCTTGGATTTTGATTTTTCTTGGAGACCTACACCAGGATTGCATATTGCAGGATTACATCAACAATTCAGGATGAGGTTCAAGATGATGAACCATGGCATAGGAAAATGAACAAAGAATTTGAGGATTCTAGTAAGACTATGGAGACAGAGGGTTGGCATGATAACCCATATTTGGACAGGACGATTGAGGAGTGAGAGGGTAGGATTCATTCCTATCCCTAATTGTTTAGATACATTGTAGATAGATATGGAGTTTTCATATGAAGTAGACACGGTCCATTTCCATAATTGAGGAGTACATCTTTAGTGGGGATATGTGGAGGATTTAGAGTGAGGAAAAATAGTCTAAGAGGTTACTTGACTTCATCTTCTTATTGAATTCATGGAGATGGGTTCACTATTAGTTTCTTATGGTGGTGAGTTGGAAATGCATGAGGTGCCATGCAAGGTACTTCTTGATGATGAGTAGGATGAGTTGACATGAGAAGGTGATCATGGTTTCACATGTTTAGGTTCAAGAGTTATTATGGACTTGGAACTATGATAAAATTAATTGCCTGATTAGTTAATGACATGAGGGGATCCAACACATGAAATTATTATGTGGACATTCATGGAGTCACATGAGATGTACGTCGATAGATCAAATTCTTCTTTTTTAATGAGATGGTGTGATGAGGAGGTTGTTCAGATGTTAAGGGAAATATTCTTGGAGTATTGATGTTGTGTTTAATGATAGATGGATTACTAGAGAGGTTTGTTGTTAAGGAAAACAACATTTTTAGAGTGGGGGAGGATGTAAGGTCCTCATAAATGTGTGTATGAGACAACCAACCAAAATGTGCATGAGATGACCAACTGAGATGTGCATGAGATGACCAACTAAGACATGAGATGTGATGGGAGACCGCAATGTGCAATGAAATGGGCAATTGAGACATGTGACGAGATGGACAACTGATACCTATGACAAGATGGATGGATCAAAGAAAATTCATCCTAAGATGAGTTAATGAAGTTGGGGTTTTTATCATGCTCAGATCAGCTTAAGTGAACTATAAGGTCAACCTTAATTGACCCAACATGTTTCTTGGTAAATTCACCGTTTCGCATACCCAAAATTTGCATATATGTATACAAAGGGTGAAGATAATTTGGAAGGGATCTTAACCAATGAAGGTAGGGAGCAGAACAAGAGATGAACAAAGGGACAAAACATTGCATCACATAATAGCTAGGCATATCACAACATGCAGAGGTGTGAGATGCAATTTTAAGTGAGCTCACTATAACTAAGTGAGTCACTTGAAGATGCTATGAGTTTGTAGGGAGTCATTTTTTGGGTTATCAGTTGTATGGTGCTATGATATTTTGTGTAGAATAGTAGATTGTTTGTATGGTATCATGTAGGAAATCTTAGATTGTGGTATGACCTTTTTGTGTTATTGCAATAGGTGGTTTGATGAAACCTTTCTTGTAATATTATTTGTAGCCTTGTATAATATAAATAATTTATCCTTGCACTTATGTAAATATATTCTACATGGTTATATGTTGATGTTGTCATGCATGTCATGATGAACTGAAATTGGTAGCATACTTGTGAAACAAATGTGTGCTTAAGACATTATCAAGGAAAAATGAAGTGAAGTATGTGATATCCCTAGTGCAATTACTTTTTGCAGACTATTATTTTATATTTCTTAAAGATATTGAAATGAAAATGTTAGCTGGGACGGCCCAAACTAAGTAAAATTAATTATGTAAATAATATTATGATAAATAAAAATTTTCTTTTGGGAAATGTTATGGGAAAGAAATGGGGCTTCACTCAATGAAACTTTGACATATCAGGCACATTCGTGGCATACTTAACACTACCCTTATTTTAACTACATATTGGAAAATACCTCTAAAAATCAGATTATTTAACCCCCCACTAATATGAACCCAATACACCTTCTCAATTTAAAAAAGCCCTACTTCACTAAATATTGTAGGTATGCATTTTTCATTAACATTTGTTATACCCCTTTATATATTTTTTAGTAACTTTGAGCTCATGTTTTTATTTCACCAATATAAAAGCCTTTTACCCCCTATTATATGCTCAATATATTATTTCATTTTTTCCTGAATATATATTCCCCAATATGAAGACATGTGATTTGGTATTATTCCCCTAGTGAAGTCCCCGTGGGGAAAGAACACATGAGTAATATCAACTTCTTTCTCTCCTCAGAATTTTTAAGTGGTTAAGTCCAAATGGTGGACCTTCCCAAATTCTCCCAAAATTCATCGGAGAAAGATTTCCATGAGGGAAACAACATGAATGGAGAGAAATATTATATTGTGTGGAAAGATAAGCTTATCTATAGAGAAATGTGAAGTTGGGTAAAAAGATAAGCATAAGAAAAATTGAAGAGAAAGGTGTGCTTATGAAGGAAAAAGGAAATATTTTCCCTATCTTTTTAAAATGATCTTGGGTAAAGAGAAAAGGTTGGTAGAGCTTAAAAGGAAGATTTTGAGAATTTGCTAGGAAGAAAAAAATAAATACCATCGAGGGAAAATAGTGAGGGGGTTGTTGTTCCAAGAGAATTTGAGAGAAGAGGAGGCAAGAAGTATGAGCTCGAGGGGAGTTGTAGGTGCGCAACTTGCTGGTTGGGAGGAATGTCTTCTCTCCCATAATTTTTGCAATATATCTATATATATATATATATATATATATATATATATATATATAGATAGATAGATATAGGGGAGTTGTAGGTGTGCAACTTGTTGGTTGGGAGGAATGTGTTCTCTCCCTTAATTTTTGCAAGATATATATATATATATATATATATATATATATATATATATATATATATATATATATATATATATAGATATATATATATAGATATATATATAAACAACTAATAAAGGGGTGGCTAACATAAATATATTCTGAATCTAAATTATAGATTGATCATAAGCTAACACATTATGTGGTGTCTTGGATTACATGGTAATTGAGCATAAGCTTCAAGAAATAAGTATGTATGCTAATGAGAAAAGAAAACAAAGTGCACTATTAATTAAATTTAATAAACAAGAAGCCTAATGAGGTAAGGAAACATGGGATAGGATAGCAGTCCACTACCTTTATCCTTATAGATTATTTATCACACATTTTAGTATTATGAACTGAATTAAGAAGCCAAAATTTTGTAGATCCTTGGTCATATGACTAGATTTATGCTAGCTAGGTAAGAATGGTACAAAGGGAATGATTATTTCCTTGTATCTAACTTATTTGAAAAATATAGATTCCTTACATAACTAATAGTTTGAGGTGTATCAACGCAAGGAAGATGCCTTTTTATGTCTAAGTATACAATTTGGATTTTAAAATTACATGTAAAAATAATATATAAACCATTTAGGTATTTAAATAACTAGAGGTAGATAGGGTGTAATGTCCATATAACTATGGGGAAATCCCTAATGCATACCATCTCCATCCCTTATAATGATAGAAATTCTGGAAAATAAAGGGAATGTGCCAGAAATGGAAAAAAATGTATAGATTATGTTATTACGAACCAATGCAGCAAAGTCTAGTGATATAGAGCTAGTGCATGATGAATGTAATGGAAAGAAATAAAATACAAAAACCATTTTAGATACATATGATCTAGGTGGATCTCCAGACACCAGTGGCATGGAAAAGGCTCAAAATTCAAAGTGGTGGGAAGACAATGAACTTGATATTAGATCAAAGTTCTCATCACCTTGATCCCAACAGTGTGAACGACACTCCAATCCGAGTCTGGATGAAGGAGATAGAGGCAGTCAAATTTGTGTTGACTTTTTGTTGACTGGGCAGGATTAACAAGGACACAATTTGAACTTTTCTGGCGGATAGAATCCAGCCAGATTCCAGGTGAAATTGTTGCCTGGTTAAAATGTCTCTGGTCAAAAAACTGAATTTTAAAAAATGCACAGTTTGGTTATTGTAACAAAAAAAAATATAAAAAATGGGGTGGCGAGCCACCAACCCCGCCACCCTAAATAGATCCACATAACATATATTATATTAAGTGGAGGGGCGGCCACTACCCTTGATCCCTCCCATGGAACCACCAAATGAGGGAGGTTGGAGCTAATGCGGGCTGTTGCCATGGAAGGTGGGCTGGCCCTTGGGGCGTGGGACCCAACCTCCAACCATGCCCACTCTAAACAAACCATCTACTAATTAAAAATGAATGCAGCCTTTGGAGGGGAGGAAGGTACGGTGGACGGGCCACCCAAGGCAGGCCTAACCCAACACAGATTTTAATTAAAGACTTTCTCATGTAAAAAATGGAGGTGGGGTTTGACCACCCGACCTTCTCCATAACAAACTGAGTTCAAACCAACTCCACCAACAGAATTATTAAGAAATCCACCACCACAACTTATATTTAAATGCAGTTTATTAGTGTGCCTAAGCGGAGGGAGGAACCAGGAGCCAGCATAGAAACTAAGACGCAACATTTTTAATTAAATTTTAATGCAAGTGGAACCATGATTGAGCAAAATTTCCAGAGTGTTGAAATTTTTGCAGTGTCCAAATTAGACAAATTTTATGTCGATCTTACACTTCTTGGCAACATGAGCCTGATGGCATAGTGAGTTTCCGGATCTAAGCAATTGATTTGTAGAGGACCAAAAGGAGGGAATCATTGAGGAATCTAGGGGGAATCTAAAATATTCCTTGAGCCCCAAATTTCCACTTTTTCAAAATTCAAAAATTTACAGTCGATTTTGAACTATTCGACGCCAGAAATTTGATGGTGAATTCAGATTCTCCATTTGCTCATTCTATTTTTTGTCCACTTTTCTAAGTGGAGTGTAGGTGTCAACATTCATGTGCGAGCAACCATCTCCATGAGATTTGACGCCATGAGATTCGATGTGTGACCAGCTTCTGACATCCTCTTCTTCAGATGGCCCTGGATGTGAGGTATATCCAGTGTGTTGGTGTAATTCTCTTGCGATGCATTGTGCTGCACAAATCTGTGTTTGATTTTTGATGTGGGATCTTGTTTCTTACTTGTCTCATGATTCTGGATTCATGTGATACATAATCATATGTGTGATGTACTTGTTCTCATGATTCGTAATGTTGTGTTTTGAGATCCCTTTGTTGTATGTTGATGGGATACTCATGTTGTCGTCATGTATGTTTGCATTGAGATCCCTTTTATGCCATGTTGGCGGGATGCTCATCATGCATGAGTTTGTGTCATACTAATAAGAGTCCTTTTTGACTAAGAGTTCCTATAGCAGAAGATGTCTTGGAGCCACCCTTGTGTGAGGGAATTTTCCTTGTATGATAGTGGCATCACCTATTATGTACATCATCACTATTGACAGCACTTAATGCAGTGCCCTACACCATCTTGAGACTGGGCCCAGAGACGTAGTCCCTCCTAGATGAACTTTGTTACCAACAGCTTATCTTTTCATGTGTTGACGATTTTCATGTTCCTCTTCTTTACAACATGTAGATGTATTCATTGATTTTCTTTTAGATGCAATTTAAGGGTCCTTTGTCACACTCAGACCTGGATCAACATATAAACAAATGAGGAAGTTACTAGGGAAATATGACCCAAAGATAACAAAAATCTAGATTAATGTTTTAAAACTAAAAGTAAATCATATAAGAGATTGTAACTGGGAATTTAGAGATAAGAGAATCCAACTTGTGCATTCATATTAAATATAGAGGAATGATTTGTCAAAAGGTTTATAAATATTACAACCCCATAAATAATATAATGTCTATGCACAAGAAATTTAGCCAATGGTGATTGCAATTTAGCTATTCATTAAACCAAAAGGAATCATCACAGGTGATATTACAATAAAGGTCAAATTATAATTGAGTACCCCAAGGACTATCCATGATTTGAGTAAGCTAAAAGCCCTTAATGGGGAAATATAGAGCGAACATTTGGGTCCTCTACAAGCCACCAATATATTCACTACATGCATGAACTATGAAAAAGATAAGTGTTTGAGCAGTAGCTAGGGCCTCTTACTAGGAAATATAGAGTAAAATTATAGAAGGCTCCAAAAGATATGAGACTCGAGAGATGAGTTGTACTTATAGAAACAAACAAATCAAAAACCATGTCGAATACAACAATACAAAACTATAAGGAATCAATGCTCATATTATTAAATTAAGACAAAACCCAGAAAAAATGGGCATGATTACCTATTTAGCAACCTGAGAAAAAATGACCTAATTAGACTTAATATTGAAAAAATGACTGTATCTTAGAATTGGTTATGAGATTTAAGTAAAATAGGAAACTATAATGCTACTTGAATAAGAAACCCTCTTTATTGTTACTTGACAATAAGAGTTTCCAATTCCATTTTTCTAGAGAGCCATGATAAGGAATTCAATAAAAACCCCTTACCAAACTTTGACCAGAGGAGTTTGCTGGGTCAAGAAGCATATCAAACACTAGTCTCAAACTCGGATAAGTGCATAAGGTAGAAGAAATTATGATTTACCTATAAAGACGACAAACACTCCTGAAAATTCTAGTTTTTCCACTAGTACACACTCAACCTCCAATAAGGAGCAGAGTGGCAGTGATAGTGAGAAGGGAAATAGTAATAGTAACCATGAACTAAGAAAACATAACACACAAGGGGCTCAAATCAATTACCTAAGATGATGCACAAGGTGGTTGTGCTCACCGAATTAGTCTCAAAGTCTATAGACAGAAAGGACAAGAACAAACACATTTTAAAGTCACTAAAACCTACAACTATTATTGGCTTAATACTTAGGGTTGCAATTTTAAACCCAACAAAACACTAAGGAGAAAATTAGAACCAGATTAAACAATAGACAATATATAATTGAAATTGAGAGAGAAATGTAATTTCCCCTAATAATAATAGTTATAATAATAAATAACAAACAAAATAATATAATATTAAAATATAAGAAAATAAATGATAAATAATAAAGAAAAGAATAATAATAAAGAGATTATAATATAATAAATAAAAAAAATAACAAATAATAATATTGGAGTTATATATATATATATATATTAAAATAAGTAAAGTTAACAAAAATTAAAATAAAATAAGAAAGAGTTAAACTAACAGAACTAGAAAATAGTAAAAATAAGTAAAAGTAAAAATAATAATAATAATAATTAAATTAAGTAAAATTTAAAATAAAAAAAAATTGCATGTTGACACATGGAATGTGTGCATGGAGACCACTTTCCATTGTTTGGTCTATTTAATAGACGACCAGGAAGATGAGATTCATCATTTCTTCATCCATTCTCTTGGGAGAAAAATGTTGTGAGACAAAAGATTTCCTGATAGTAATAAGTTGATTGAGGGCTTAGGAGTGACCAATTGTAGAAAGATCATGTGCAACTGAGACTACAGTTGGGTGGAGAGTCCTCTCAAAAAATTTTGTTGTGAATAGCGGAATTAAAAAAACATTCAACTCTTAAAGCTCAAGTAAGGAATATTTTTGGTACAGGTAAGTCGTTTCTACTCGTGTTTTAGAAATTCCATGTTAAAGAATTGAATAATTATGTGTTGATTAATAATCACATAAATTGGTGTAATTATTTATATATTTTAAATTGGGGTTGTTACATATAGTATCAAAAAGGTTACAACTCTGAATCTTATGAGTCTTGAAATACAATTTTAATTAAGATATCTATGCAAAATAGATTATTAACATCTTTAATAATAATTTTTTAAATTTCAAAATTACAAATTACAATGAAAATAAACTTATCTTTTATCATAATATAATATTTTAAAATTTTATATATATATATATATATAGGTTGAGACATATTAAATTATAATGATTATTTGACATAATTAATAATATTTTATCTACTTTTATGAATTTATAATAATATATATATATATATATATATATATATATATATATATATATATATTTGAGACATATTTAGTTATAGTGATTATTTGACATGATAATAGTATTTTATTTATTTTATATCAATTTTAATATTTTAAAATATTAATAATCCCTAACTTTGTGATTAAAATCAGCCAGCAATTAAGTATCTTTTTTTTTTATATATATTATGGTCATTGGTTGAATAATGATATAAACTTTCACCAGAATAAAATTCAGAATCCAATCACCAAAATTAATTTTATATATATATCGTAATTGGTTGAATACTGACAGTCCATCATTACAACAATTTTATAACCTTTCACCAAAATAAAACTCAGAATCAAATCACCAAAATTATATATATCTGCTGAATATGCAAATAATCAAACTTGATTATTCCTTAGCGAAAACCCTTTTGGAGGAAAAGTTACAACTTCAAAGAGTAAAACTTTCACGATAAAATACTTTCAATATGAAGGGAAAGATTTTGATAAGGGCATCTGGGTGATTGGCAGAAGTAATAAATATAAGTTTGTATTGTACCGTGGAGAGGTAGGGGAATTATAGTAATTAAAATACATCCATATTTTTGAAAATATATAAATTCAAAAACGTTGAGTAATCCTGAGGCTGGCCGTGGTAGAAAGGGAAATGCCTTTGTTCCTGTTACGTACGCAAAGTCGACTGTTAGTATCCACCAATTAAAATGCAAAATGCTCTGAAATTGGAGATAAAACTCCACGTATCTTAAAGAATTACACAAGGTAAACCAATGAAATCCTTAGGAGCCTAAACTTCCACTAACTCCACAGTTATTCCGGTAAAATTACACTAATTTCTTCCCTTGAAATAGAAATGCACCGACGCTAAAAAAAATTTAACGGAAATTCCAACACGAGGAAAAACGTTAAATACCTTAGTGAGTATGCTCCTATGTTCCTGGGTTATCCAACCAAAAAACAAAAATGGATGAGAACGTGAAATAATGGAATAAATTTGTGACAGTGTTTAACTATTAGTACAATTAACTATTAGTACAATCACATTTATGTGGTTGATATAACCATATTAAATTTTTTGTAATGTAGTTGAAATACAAAATAAATTTATATCAATTACACTAATTACACTAATAACTATTATCTGTATTTTTTAAAAATAAA
>APFE030562685.1:35462-71346 GCA_000404065.3 Pinus taeda
ATGTGTCGTCCAGGCATGGAGTACAGCGGGCCATGACACAGGCAGATGGAGTCAGCAGGTAATGGGCTTGCTTCCGCCCCAAGCACATTTAATGGACTTCAATGCCCTTCAATGAGGCCTCGGTCCCAAGGGATAGCAATTAGATTTTACAGGATGGCGGCAGCATTCCATGAGGTCAGTTGGCATTTGCAGCAGGAGAATTGTGGCTCGGGAGCGGTGAGGCACGTAGAACATTTCAGGGTAGAGGAGGGAGGCTTTGGTGGCAGCAAGCCTTCGCTCAAGACCATCCCCTGCACAGTTCATGCTTTCAGCTCTCGATACCTACGGAAGGTCTCGAGGTCTGATGATGTGTTGCAGGGTACCAGTGGGAAATTTTTGAACCGCGAGTTTTCTTCTGGTAATTCTAGGGGGGAAAGCGGAATCCTGAAGGCTCTACACTTTCTCTAGGTGGCAATTGATTACCCTGTTTCTGTCATGGCTCCTCGCACACGTGCAACTCCTCGCCGTGGTCACAACTATGGGCAGAGGGGAAGCTCTGGAGGCAGGGGCCATTCCAGCCCTCGACGTATTTCTCCCCTTGCCTGCGCGTCGCCACCTTCGTTTGAGTCGGAGGACTCCGGTTTGGCCATTAGCAACTCGGTGCAGTCGGCGAATTTCCATTACAAGCGCAAGACCAATAAGCCTATTGTCAAGGTTCTGATTACTTTGATTTTTTCAGAAGAGGATGATGAGGAGGGAAGCTCGAAGGCAGAAACAGAGGAAAAGATGCCTCCCTCCTCGGATAACTCAACGCAGAAGAAGGATCGGGCTGATAGCTCTTATAGCCCTGCGTCCCAGAGCAGGCTCGAAAAGGAAAGAACCCTTGGGTACTCTGCTGAGCAGGCAGAAGCTTTAAAGGAAATTGGCAGTCTGAAAGGCAAAGAACCTATGGAAATATCTCAGCCTACCAAGGAAGATCAGCCTGAAGTGCAAGTCAGCAAGCAAGCATCACCTCAGGGCCCTGCTCGGGACAAGGAACCTAACGACTCTTACCCTAACATCCTCTACCTCAAGTTGCCGCCCGGAATCGAAAGGATTGAAGACATCTCGGACGGGATAGAGGTGACATGGGAACGAGATCCAGACAGAGAAGCTGAGGAATGCAAGAAGAATTTCAAGTAATGTTCGTGGTTCTGGGGGTAAGCCTTCGGCTCCAGGTGCAAGGTGTCTTTTGTTTTTTCTATGTCTCTGTGTCATTTAGACTTTGTCCTTAAGGCTCGGCTTCATCCATGGAGCGATAATGGCACTATGTACCGAGGGCGGCAGCATTCTCCGTCATGCTGTACCCAATCTATGCTTTTTTGGACAGGTTTAGTTCTCCTGGAGAATTCTGAGTTTGTTATGCTTGCTCTTTCTGTTTTAAAAACTCTTCCGGAAGATGTAATTTTTTCCTCTGTCACTTATAAGCAGAGGAACAGGTTTTGCATGAATAGCTTTGAAAGAGAGTTGCCCATCCACTCTCAGACGTTAAAACCTCCTGTAAATATTTTTTCAGTTTCTTTAATATAATTAGTTTAGTCTTTGCCTAGAAAAAAAAAAAATAATAATAATAATAATAATGATACTTAATTCATTTTTACATAGTAATAATAATTAATAATGTAAATAAATAATAATAATAATAATTAATTATTTGTCACAATGTGACATTGGATCATGGTTGACTGTGGTTGACCATGGTTGAATTTCATAGGAGACAATCTTTGTCACAAAGCAACATTTGAGCATGCTTGACCATGGTTGACTATGATTCACCATGTTTGACCCAAAGGAATAAGAAACCATGGGGATTAATACTAAAAACCCAAGATTGCCCATGATTGTCCATGATTGACCATGTTTGATTCTATAAAACATTGTTGACCATGATCAATAAACCCAAGGGAATAATAAAGCTAAGGGATAACAATTAGAAACCCAAGGGATATAAAACCATAACATCAATATTATAAACCCTAAAATAAACATGGTTGACCATGGTTGATTTTCATATAGGTACAATCGTTGTCACAATCGAACATTGGACCATGGTTAACCATGGTTGACCATGATTGATTTTCATATTGAGACAATTTTTGTTAGAGTGCAATG
Source organism: Pinus taeda (assembly GCA_000404065.3). NCBI lineage: Eukaryota > Viridiplantae > Streptophyta > Pinopsida > Pinales > Pinaceae > Pinus > Pinus taeda. The sequence continues at coordinate 37,593 of APFE030562685.1, forward strand.
TTAGACCATGGTTGACCATGGCTGAAAATGATTAATATTATAAAATCAATGCATTGATATTATAAACTGAAGGGATTAATACTAAAACCCCAAGGGATTATGAACCCAAGGGAATAATATTAAACCCAAGGGACCAATATTATAAACCCAACCTATATAAATGCTAAGATAAAGATTATACACACTAAAATAAACATGATTGACTGTCGTTGATTTTCATATTGAGATAATCTGTTGTAAACCTATTCCTCCAAGGGTTGGTGTGGAAGCTGAACAACCAAAAGGAGTCCAAGGGACCACTTGGAATATGAAACCAAGGGTCACTCCTATGTATTATAAATATGTATCATTGTGAATAAGAAATATAATATCATGCTTATCTTTCGTATTTTGTCTCTGCCATATGTGTGTTTAACATGGTATTAGAGCGGGTGATCTCCTGCCCTACTCAAGTATGAGCCATTTGTTTATGTGATCTTGTTTTTTCTGTGGCCTTTCTATACATGTTAGTCCTATACCTCTGTGATGCAGGAGCATGCGACTCAGAGGGAAAAAGTCTTCCAACTTATTCCAAAAATCAAAACAAAAAAATCTACAGGCAAGGGAGTGGGGTCCTTTAGCATACAATTTCTATGTTTTTTAGTTAAAATAGGATAACAGTAGAGAATAAAATATGGTATCTTTTTCAGTTAAAAAGTAGGATAAGAGTGGAGAATAAAACATGCTATCTTTTTCACAGATACACAAGTTGTAATAAAGCTTTCCATTTTAATCATTCCATGAAAAGCCTTCTTTTGTAATAGATAAGGTCTGAGAAGACCTATCCCTTATTAATGAAAAAAAAAATAAAGTTGTCGCCAAGCTTGGGGGGAGAGAGGGCAGTGCCAGAAGAATTATTAGTGAAAATTTCTCTCAGCGTTCTCATGAATCAACGATTTCCTACTAAATTGTATGCATGTATCCACTAGTTTATTTTAACTGTGTATTGAAGCGTTGAATAGTTATTGCACTGTGTATTGAAGGGCTCGAATCGCCTTCCAATTTCCGCTTGATGCTTTACTAATTATTGGGGAAGTTTGGTTCGTTTCTTTTCATTGTGTTAACATATTGTTGCTGCCTCTTTAATCTTATTTAATTATAGTCAAAGAAAACCATTCCATCACAATCAAGAGGCAGTGCGCACAGAATAATGCAATCGAGCTGTGGGAGAGTAAACGTAAATGTGGAAACATATTGTTGCTGCCACTGTAATTTAATTTTATTACAGTTAGAGAAAAATGCCGGCTACGCATAGCAATTACAATAATTTCTTAAGGGACAGAGTGGCAACGTCTTCGTTCTCCACTTCAATACTCTGGTATGGTTGATGCTTTCAGACAAACTGTAAGGAATGAAGGTTTTGGTGCATGGTATAGGGGCGTGGTTCCAAATTTAGTGAAGGTGGTGCTGTCAATATCAATTGCTTTTGTGACATATGAAGTTCTCAAGGATCTTCTGGATGTGTAATTGAAAATTAAAGATTAAAGAAATTTTCTTTTCATGTGGTGATATTCGGAGAGCATTCTTTGATTTGTTCCAAGGAATAAACTATCTTCATTTTTGTTTATTTGTGTAAAATGGGGCCGTTATTTTTCTTAATGACTGTATCTATATCTTTGAATACATATCCGATCATTAGATTGTAGAAGTTTAGAATTCCCGAAGATCACTAAATCTTGTAATCGAGACATTGGAGTTAGTACATTCCAGCAGTTTTGCTTTGCCGAGGAAACATATATTTAAAATTTATTTGTTATTATGATTATATAATCAATTGGCAATTATATCACCTCCCAGGAATTGTGCCTATGGAGGGGAGTTGAAACACTATAGGTCAGGGAGCGCAATAATATTCAAAACAGTAGAAGGCCACGAGCAGAGAATTTGGATACATAATTCCTCCTTAAAACCTATCATAGTATTTTAGCGTAATTCTTTTAGAATTACCGCGAGAAGGGAATAAAGCCTCTGCTTGTCAATTAGGCGAAGTTTGTGGGTTTTAAGGAAAAGAATGAAGCTGTCAGTTTAATGATTCATACGCATGAAGACGCTTCAAGGGAAATCGAGGTTGATGTTAAGGAGATTTCTCTCAAATTAGCGAGATTGTTCCTAACGCTTGCACCCTCGCCATCATTAGTGGTATCAGAGCCATCAACTGACATTGAATTCAATATTAGGAGCAAGAGAAGGATGGATTTCAAAGTTAGAAGAGGACGAGGACGTGGTGGAAGAGGACGACCTATTGTGAATGTTGAAATAATGGAAACCATAGAAGAGCTGCAAGCTAGATTGGATGCGTTAACTTCAGACAGAAACATAGATGATGGAGATGTCAGTGAGCCTGAAGTTGAAGCTACAAAGGAGGAAGTTGTACATGTTACTCCTGAGATGAGGTTCTTTTAGTCAGTGTTGAAATCCACAGCCAGGCCATGGAACCAATTAGTACCGGTATACCAAGGAGGACTGAATCCAGAAGAATTGATCGAGTGGATTAATAGCATGGAGAAATTCTTCGATTATGAAGAAATAGAAGATGAGAAGAAAGTAAAGTTTGATGTCACCAAATTAAAAGGCCATGCAACGCTTTGGTGGGATGGTGTGCAGGCGGAAAGGAGGATACTTGGCAAGCAACAAATCAAGAATTAGAGTAGAATGGTAGCAAAGCTAAAAGGTAAGTTTTTTTCCCAGTAATTATCAGCAAACATTGTTTAGACAAATGAAAAATCTTAGACAAAGAGATTTAACAGTGAAAGAATATACAGAAGAGTTTTATAAAGTGAGTATAAGAGCTGGAGAAGCCCAAGATACATATGAGAAGGTGGCTGGATATATGAATGGCCTCAGGATGGACATTCAGGATGAGATAAGTCTGTTGTCTCCTAAAAGAATAGAGGAAGCTTATCAGATAGCACTCAAAGCTGAGGAAAAACTCATGAGGAAGCAGTCTGCCAGAGAAAGAGGGACTTTCAGAGCAAAAGGAAGTCAAGGTGGTAGTGGAAGATCTACATCACCTCAGGAAGGAGCTAACAGTAGCTCAACCCAGCATGCACCCACAGGAGGTGATGCAAGAGGCAGAGGGAGTTTTCCTAGAGGAAGAGGAGGCAGAGAAATAAGATGTTACATATGTAATAAGCTCGGACATAGAGCTTTTGAGTGCCCAAAGAATGCAGAAACAAAGCAGAGGAATGCAATTGTTGCTACAGTTGAGGGAGAGGCACCAGTGGCATCAGTACCAAAAGAAGAAAATACACCAGAAAGAGTAGAATCTCTGGTATTTAATAAATTTCTGCTTAAGCCAGCAAAGGAGATGGATGAACCACCACAAAGGAAGACTTTATTTAGGACAATGTGCAAAGTTCAAGGGAAATGTTGCCAGATGATCATTGATAGTGGCAGCATTGATAATTTGGTTTCTACAGAAGTAGTGGAGAAATTGAAGCTGAAGACAATGAAGCATCCAACACCTTATAAGGTGTCATGGTTGCAAAAGGGACATCAACTGTTGGTAAGTGAACAGTGTGAAGTGGAATGTCAAGTGGGCAAGTATAAAGATAAAATTGTTTGTGATGTGATGCCTATGGACGTGTGTCACATATTGCTTGGAAGACCTTGGCAATATGACAAAGGAGTCATACATGATGGGAAGAGAAACACCTACAAGTTTGGAAAGGATGGTGTCAATCATACGTTGTTGCCTCTGGAAGAAGAAGATGTATCGGGACAGAAGACTAACCCAAAAACTCTGTTACTTGGAGGAAAGGAATACTTGGAGCAGATGATGGATGTACATTTGAGACGGGAAGAAATCAGAGCAGCTGAGTTGGAAGAGGAGGTTTCCATTGGTGAAACAGAGGAGAAGATCATTGATGATTTCTTGAGTTATTGGGTAAATCCAGATCAGCTGGATAATGTAAAACCGTGTATTTTTGTAGCTGACAATTGTGATGTGATTACAGGTTTTACTGAGGAGGCTGTGCAATCTTGTGAAACTGTTACAGCACAAGAGGAAGTTCTTATGGATGCAGAAGAAGTGGATCAGTCTGTAGCATGGATAAGTGAAGCAACTGTTGAGACTATTGAACTTGGTGATTTTCAAACTGAAAGTTTGTGTGTGAATGCAGGGACTATAAGTGATGATGGTATGCTTCAACAATGCCACAGAGAAATTACATTGTTAGAATACTGGTTGGAGAATCCAGAGTATGATAGGGAGATTCCAGAAGAAAGAGTTCAGTGTAGTGAACAAGAGGAAAAAGACATCATGGAAACAAATGGTATGAGAGGAAGACTAGTTGATAGTCTTCAGAATTCTTTAGAGAATTCTTTGGGTAGAGAGAATCAGCATACTGATGTGCTGATTGAGATGGATAATTTAGAACAACATACTAAAATGCTGGCAGAGGGAAGTAAGACACTGATGCCTTATGATCTTTGTTTAACAAGTGTTTTGTGAATGCAGGTATTATCGCAGGTGTTGAAGGACATTTGACTCAGTTGAACAGTCAAATGAAAGAGAAAGACAAGAGTTCTATGGAAATTTATAATCCATGGGATGAGGACCTTATGTTGTTGGAAAGGATGTTGAATGATCAGAATTTAGTGCAGAAAGAATCTCAATTTTAGAATTGGAGCTTGCAGATGCATAGAGATGAAAATAGCGAAAAGGAGTACAATAAGTACCAATCCAGTAAGTTGCCAATAGGAGAAGGCAAGGAAGAAGTTTTCTGTTGTAGAAGACAAGAGGGCATGGATGATTGGGTTTCAGTAAAAAATGGGAAGGTAAGAATGGAAACAAGTATAGAAGCAAGAAGTCAGCAAGTGACAGTAAAAATTGAACGAGTAAGAACTGAGCAAGTCGTCTTAGCTCAGCAGGCAACAAGAAATCAACAGCTTGAAGATTTATTGGACAAGGAAATTGAATTAATCAAAAGAATCATGTTGAAAGTGTCTGAGAGGAAGACATCAGCAAGGAAAAGAAGCAGCAGGAGCAACAACAAAATGAAAACAGGGACAAATTGTGAAAGTGCAGCTAGTGGAGCAAGACAGCATAAGATATGGAGACCAGGAGAAAAGCAGCAAGCAACAACAGATGATGACTTGTAGAACAAAGTCTGGGATCTTGGAAGACAAGGAAAAAGACTTAAAACGCATGATCATGAGATCACGGTCATTTTCAACCTTGGGAGTCTGATGCAAGAGCATGCGACTCAGAGGGAAAAAGTCTTCCAACTTATTCCAAAAAAAAATAAAAAATCTACAGGCAAGGGAGTGGGGTCCTTTAGCCTTCAATTTCTATGTTTTTTAGTTAAAATAGGATAAGGGTAGAGAATAAAATATGCTATCTTTTTTAGTTAAAAAGTAGGATAAGAGTGGAGAATAAAACATGCTATCTTTTTCACAGATAGACAAGTTGTAATAAAGCTTTCTATTTTAAACATTCCATGAAAAGCCTGCTTTTGTAATAGATAAGGTCTGAGAAGACCTATCCCTTATTAATGAAAGAAAAAATAAAGTGGCTGCCAAGCTTAGGGGAAGAGAGGGCAGTGCCAGAAGAATTATTAGTGAAACTTTCTCTCGGCGTTCTCATGAATCAACGATTTCCTGCTAAATTGTATGCATGTATCCAATAGTTTATTTTAACTGTGTATTGAAGCATTTAATAGTTATTGCACTGTGTATTGAAGGGCTGGAATCACCTTCCCATTTCCACTTAATGCTTTACTGATTATTAGGGAAGTTTGGTTCGTTTCTTTTCATTGTGATAACATATTGTTGCCACCTCTTTAATCTTATTTAATTACAGTCAAAGGAAATCATTCCATCACAATCAAGAGGTACTGCGCACAGAATAATGCAATCAAGCTGTGGGAGAGTAAACACAGATGTGGAAACATATTGTTGTCGCCACTGTAATTTCATTTTATTATACTTAGAGAAAAACGCTGGTTACGGATAGCAATTACAATAATTTCTTAAGGGATAGAGTGGCACCGTCCCCGTTCGCCACTTCAATACTCCGGTATGGTTGATGCTTTTAGACAAACTGTAAGGAATGAAGGTTTTGGTGCATGGTATAGGGGCGTGGTTCCAAATTCAGTGAAGGTGGTGCCATCAATATCAATCACTTTTGTGACATATGAAGTTCTGAAGGATCTTCTGGATGTGGAATTGAAAATTAAATATTAAAGAAATTTTCTTTTCATTTGGTGATATTCGGAGAGCGTTCTTTGATTTGTTCCAAGGAATAAACTATCTTCATTTTTGTTTATTTGTGTAAAATGGGGCCGTTATTTTTCTTAATGGCTGTATCTATATCTTTGAAGGCATATCCGATCATTAGATTGTAGAAGTTTAGAATGCCCGAAGATCAATAAATCTTGTAATTGAGACATTGGAGTTAGTACATTCCAGCAATTTTTCTTTGCCGAGGAAACATATATTTAAAATTTTAGTTGTTATTATGGTTATATAATCAATTGCCAATTATATCGCCTCCCAGGCATTCTGCCTATGGAGGGGAGTCGAAACACTGTAGGTTGGGGAGCGCAATAATATTCAAAACAGTAGAAAGCCGCCAACAGAGAATTTGGATACATAATTCCTCCTTAGAACCTACCATAGTATTTTGGCGTAATTCTTTTAGAATTACCGCGACAAGGGAATAAAGCCTCTGCTTGTCAATTAAGCAAAGTTTGTGGGTTTTAAGGAAAAGAATGAAGCTGTCAGTTTAATGACTGATACACATGAAGATGCTTCAAGGGAAATCGAGTCTGATGTTCAGGAGATTGCTATCAGATTAGGGAGATTGTTTCTAATGCCTACACCCTCACCGTCACTCTGTTCTAGAATGCCATCTCTGTCAAATCTCTTTTTTTGAATGAGTTGGTCAAGAGTTGAACATTATACCATACCTTGAATTTCGTGAATCGCCTTAATACACTTTCCAGAATCTATCTACATTGATCAGAGTGTAGGTTTCTAATTAGTTTTATATAGTGTAACTCGTGTCAGATTTCTCTACCATATTTTCTATCCTCTGCGTTAGTTTTATTAAATGATGTCCTTAATAATTAGTAGGGTTGGTTGAACGATGACTCCCTACGCACAGTCTGCTTGTTGGCCCCAATACACTGCTCTCTAAAAGCTCCTTCAACTAGTATGCTACCACCCATACCAATTGATTTCCTACAGGCATAATGCCCCTTACACCATGCTCTCGGTTGACTATAGTCATACCACCATTGGAATCGAAAACTCCATTGCAAATGCTATGTTCTTTGCTCTAATCACTCCATACGCTAATACTCTCCACCGACAATCTTAGAACTAATAAACATCGAAGCAACGTTTGTTCTAGCATCAAGTTCACTTTCATAGGTTTCACCGCTGCAATATTTCTCTAAGGATTGAGTGGAAGATTTCATCTTAATATCTATATCTTCCTTGGGATGAGACTCGACTACATCAGTGAATGGAGATGAGCTTTCAGTGAGGCCATTATTTTCATGTATTAATACATCAAATGAACTCTTGAACCTATTGTCAAAGACTCCTAAACTGGTATTGATCAAACTATGGATACCACATAGTTCCTAGAAAGCATTGTTCCATCCTCCCAAGATCTAGTTGATAAAATAGAAATATATCCCTGAACTTGACCCACATTGCCTAATCTTGCAGAATTTGAACTACACGTAGCCAATGATTCTCTAGAAGAGCGACCCATATTCATGTTGAGCTTGTCAATAATCTCTAGTAATTCCATATCCATCGAAAGCTGAGTCAATAGCCCGACAGGAGAACTGCTTTGCTGTGAAAAATCCATTTGTTCATTAACCTTGTTTGGGGTAATCCCAGTGCCACATGAACTATTCTCTAAAGCAAGCGTGCTGATACCCATTTTACCAATTTCCATGACTCCTTCTAGATAGCCATTTTCAAGAATTCATTTTCCATAAAAATTCATCCAAGACAAAACTCCTGCAAGGGAGCTACTATGATGAACAAGGCTACTCTTGGTCATTGACAGTGGTAGGCTATCTTAATAACATTATGGAGAACTAGATTCTATTAGAATGTGTTGCTAATAAGCTATTCACTATTAGGACCCCATATTGTCTACTTTTGACCTTATATTTTGTCATGATGTTACCCTCTTTAGCCCATAAGTTGAAACCCTTGATAACATTTTGACCTCATTATTCCAAAGGTATGAAGTAACTCTCATCATTGCTATATGTTTAATTATTCAACACATATTAATGTTATCTTTATAATTAATCTTTGGAAGTTGACTAAGTCGCTCAAAATTGTTGAAATTGTTCAAAGTCCACAAAATTATAATTCACAGTTGCCGCAACACCAGAAACAACAACTGTGTAGTTGCTGCAACACCAGAAATAACAATTGACTAAAGAGGGTAAAACCTCATTTTGCAATGGGTGAAACAACAATTGTCTAGCGAATCAGTAACCGTCTGAAGCTGGTAGAACCATACTTTGCAGATGCAGACCCAGCACAATCAACAACTGTCCAAAATTGGAAAAACACAGTCACAGATGCTGGAACACAAGGAACATCATGAGAACTTCAAGGGAACAGTTGAGATTTACAAAATTGACAACAGTGATGAAACAACCAAGGATAGTATGAGGATCTCAAGGAGATGGTTGAAGTGTATTAGTTTTGCAATAGCAGAAGGATCCTACCAACGAAGGATGACAAAGTTATACATTGTTGTAACAGCATGCTGTAACAGGAGTTGATTTTCTATTTTTGTAAAAAAAGGTCAAACTAAATGAATATTGACAATCTATTGTAATAGATGTCTCCTCTATAAAGAGGAGACATCTACATTAGAGGGGAAGCTAAGTTGTAACAGAAGTATTGTAGTGCAGAGCAAGTCTAAATCCTTATTGTAATTTGACATTTTGGCAGATGAATAAAGCACTGTTCTAGGCATTTCCACTTAGCATATGTGTTCCGGGGAATCTTGTGAGAGGGACAGGGCCCACCTTCTTCACAAGATTCACCCATTTCTTTCCTGTTAAGTGTGTGTGTTATTTCTGAGTATTTCTAGCCTTGCTTTCGATATTTCCTTTTTGCTGATACTCTGTTTTCTTAATCGATTGGTGCTATGAAATATTGTGTCACCGGTGATTAGGATTTTTAGTGTGCATTGGCAAATTGGTTACAGAGGCAGTTGTTGAACATCCTTATTCTGAGGACAGGGTCATGGTCCTCTGTTATAAAACAACCATCATTTCTTTCTGCAGATTTGTTACAATTAGTTAATTGTTTTCATTTCATTTCTGCAACAGATCATAGCTGATGTAACATAGAGTAAGGGTTTGATAGAAATTAGATTTGTTTATACTACAACCTTTAAATGCTTTTAGAATTGAGTGCATACAGTACGAGGTCACCTTTGAAACAAAATGACTTTCCCAGGTTGACAATTTAATGTGGTACTCGACTTTTTAATTAATAAATAATTCGAGCAGCCAACATTTTGGCACCGCTACCAGGGAAGGCGACTAGAGATTTTAAAGGCATTAATGATTTTCCTTCAGAATAATAGGTGCATGAGAGGACGTAGGAAAGCTGACTTTACAGGCGGCAAAGGCACAGGAGGAGGAAGAAAAACTTTCATTCAGGAGATCATTTCAAAAGCTGAGACATCCCAGAGGACAAGTTCCTGAAGACCTTAGATCCAACATTCCTCCCAAACAGATCACCAGACGGAGGAAGTACTAGGACCTGAAAGGAAGTTAGAAATGCCAGAGCACGTTGAGGAACCAGTAGAAGAACCTGAAGAAACAGAAGATACTGAAGACAGAGCAAGCGATTCAGGAAAAAGACCAATGGAGGATAACAGAGCGGAAGGAAGGGGGGAAATTCACTCTCCACCCTGGAGTTTCCTATTGGGGATCTCCCAAGAGGAACAATCCCTATGAAGAACATTCCACCTACAACACTACCTAATTTTCATGGGTTATCCTCTGAAGACCCTGATGAGTTCCTCTTCGAATTTAATATACTATGTAGGAGTTATGATTATGTAACTCCTGCTCAGAAGTTAAAACTGTTCCCAGCAACATTGAAAGGGAATGCGTTAAGGGGGTTTATGAGCTTATCTCAGGTAATCACTACGTGGGATTAGATGAAAGAAAGTTTTCTGACCAAATATCAGGATTACTGCCGAACAAGAGAAAGGAAGGAAGAATTGTTTAAAATGGTTCAGAAGGAGGACGAGAATCTATAGGACTTTGTAGAGTGACTGCAGTATAATCTGCAGTGATCTGATCATCCGACTATGAGTAAAGATATTCTGAAGACAATACTGGTAAAAGGGGTACGAGATGACTGCTTGGACATGCTGAATATGCTTGGAAAAGGAGATATTTCCAAAGAACGATTTGATGAGATTATCAACCTCTGTATGAGATGCTCCAGAGGAGCAGCAAGCAGACCAAAAAGCAGGGACAGTATATACTCGAGAGTCCAGAAATCAACAAGTGGAGGAGCAACACGAGCCGAAATAGGTAACTTCCTTGAAGAATTTAAAATTGAAATGTTAAGCTCTTTTTCTTCACAAATTGATGCCCTGCAGGTTAAAAAGAAGCTGGCAGAAGCAAAAGCTACTCTGGCTATTTTCTATTCTAAATGCAGAGAGAAGCACCCACTGAGGGAATGCCCACTGGATAGGGTACCAATTTGCACCATCTGTGAAAAGGATCATGAGACTCAACAATGCCCTTCTTTTCCAGGAATAAAGGAAGCACTGCAATCAACTGAAGACGAAGTTGAAGCAGTGTACATGATTACATAGAGGAGGCAATGGCAACCACACAGACAAGGTATGAGTTCTAACACGTCATTTAGTCGTTGGAATAATCACTCTCCTTTTCAAACAAATTACCCACCCATGAATCAAATGCAATACAAACCCTTTAATCCAATGCATTTTCCACCCATGCAGCAACCAAATCCTCCTTTTACTGATCCCACCATGTGGAATCCTTGGACTCTACCGCAACCTTATTTCAATCAATGGAACCCAAACTAGATAGCCCAACAAATTCCATTTCCTCAGCACCAACAATCTCTTTCCTTACCATCTAACGCTCCACCAAATAACCAGAACATCAAACCCCAACTGCCTGGACAACCTAACCCCAACCCGAATAATAATAAAGCTCTACAGGTAATTGATATTCGAAACCAACCTATTTCCCCTATGCAATAAAATGATATCCATTTACATTTTAGGAGAATACTTGAACCCATTATTGATGATATTACTGAGTCTGAAAAAGAGGAAACTAGAAAAGAAAAGTCATCTAACAACAATGATGAAACAGTTGAATCATCTTCTAATAAGACTACTCAAACAGTAGAGCTTCCCTTCCCTGAATGTCTGGCTCTTACCAAAACATTTGAGCCACCTGCTTTTAACCTTTTAGGAGAACTGCAGAATTTATATGTCAAAATTCCACTATTGCAAGCACTGAGAGATGTTCCTATTTATGCTATAACTGTTAGGGATATCTGTATTAAAAGGCCTGGAAGAAAAGCTAATTAACTCCTCATAGTCCATGTGATGGGAGAACTGATTGCTTTGATGACAGAAAAAGACCCTCCTGTGAAATATGGTGACCTTGGTCACCCTACAGTAACAGTTCAGGTTTGTAAAACCTTTGTCTCTAATGTTCTAGTAGATCTTGGTGCTGCAATAAATATTATGACACTTGAGACAACACAATTACTATAGTTGAAAAATTTAATTAGGGAAACCCCAACCATTCTAGAGTTGGCTGACCACTCTACGATTAAACCCGAAGGAGTCATTGAAGACCTGGTAATTTCCGTAGAATCTTGGAATTACCCAGCTGATTTTGTTGTGTTAAAAACTAAAACAAAGTTGGGGGGTCATCCACTGATTTTAGGAAGACCTTGGCAGGCTACAGCAGATGCCTTCATCAGCTGTAGATCTGGATCAATGACAATCTCTAATGGGCAGGAAACCAAACAACTTACTCTTTATCCTCATGCCACAACGATGATTAATAACGAAAATTTTGTATGGTTAGATTATGAGGATGAGGAAACCCAGCCTATTTTAACTACCAGGCAAGCTTTAACTTTCAAAGACTCAACCGAAGATGAATTAATCAACAACTTTATTTCTAAAGCTTCTTCGGTCAGTCCAAAAATACATAATCACTTCACTACAATCTTGGAATCTGAACCCCAGCAGAACCTTGAAACTGAAAATATACCTCAGACATTAGCTGGTAGCTCCTCCAAAAGTATAAGAGTAGAAATCGAGCCGAGTAAAACATTAAATATAAATCCTAATCTAACAGACGATAAAAAACAACAGTTAATGAAGCTACTCCGTGAAAATAAAGAAGCATTCGCATGGGATTACACAGATATGAAGGGGATTTCTCCTGAACTATGCACCCACCGCATTTATATTAAAGAAGGATCCCACCCAGTCTGTTAACCCCAATGACGGATGAATCCTAATTTAAGGGAAATTGTAAAGGAAGAACTTAAAAAATTGTTGAATGCAGGATTTATATATCCTATATCTGATAGTGAATGGGTTTCTCCACTAGTAATTGTACCCAAGAAAAATGGGAAATGGAGAGTATGTGTGGATTATAGAGCCCTACATAAGGCCACCCAGAAAGGCCATTTCCCTTTACCATTCATTGATCAGGTATTAGATAACTTGGCAGGTAAGAAATTCTTTTCGTTTTTGGATGGATTTAGCAGATATAATCAGATCAAGGTTGCACCCAAAGATCAGGACAAGACCACTTTCACTAGCCCATGGGGGACCTTTGCCTATAGGGTTCTTCCATTTGGGCTATGTAATGCCCCAGCAACATTTCAAAGAGCAGTGATAGGGATTTTTTCTGATATGCTAAATGATTCTTTAGAAATATTTATGGATGACTTGACTCCCTGTGGCACGACTTTTGAGGATGCATTACAGAACCTTGAAAAAGTACTAAGAGATGTATAGAAGCATACCTTGCCTTAAGTACTGAAAAATGCCATATGATGATGAATCAAGGTATTGTATTGGGTCACTTCGTCTCATTCCTAGGAATTCAAGTCGATCCAGCTAAAATACATGTAATTCAGACTCTCCCTATCCCCAAAACACAAACTGATGTGAGAAGCTTCTTAGGACATGCTGGATATTATAGAATATTTATCAAGAATATTTCTAAAATAGCTTCTCCTCTGTTTGTGTTACTAACGAAAAATGCTGAATTTAAGTGGACTGGTGATTGTGAAAAAGCATTTAACGAACTTAAACATCAATTATCTACAACTCCTATTTTGAGAGGACCTGATTGGGCACTCCCCTTTCATATATCCTCTGATGCCTCAGACACTGCGATTAGAGCTGTCTTAGGACAAGAAGAAAACAATCTTCCCTATGCTATTTATTTTATTAGCAAAAACATGACCCCCGCAGAACTTAATTATACAGTTACTTAGAAGGAATTTCTAGTAGTGATTTATGCTATCAATAAGTTTCAGCATTATATTACTGGTTATACTACTTTTGTGCATACTGACCACTCGGCCATTAAATACTTAATGAACAAATCAGTTACAAATGCTCGAGTTACCAGATGGTTATTGTTATTACAAGTATTTGATATCACAATCATAGACCGACCAGGAAAAGAGAATGTAGTTGCTGATTTCCTTTCTCGATTAAAAACTAATGAAAATATTCTAGTAGATGATTCTTTTCGTGACGAGTATTTATTTGCAGTATTTGCTCACTCACCTTGGTTTGCAAACATTGCCAACTATTTAGTTGTAGGGAAACTACCATCACACCTATCGCATAGAGAAAAAAGGAAGATCATTCAGCAAAGCGCCAACTATAGATGGATAAGCGGGTGTCTGTTTCACACAGGACTCGATCAGGAGATCTGGAGATGCATTGGTGAAGATCAAATTTACGATGTATTGAAAGCCTACCACGATGGCCCTTGTGGAGGGCATTTTGCAGATAAAAGAACAACACACAAGTTTCTTAGGATGGGTTACTACTGGCCCTCACTCTTCAAGGATGCAAGGAAATATGTTAGGGCCTGCGATAGCTGTCAAAGAATGGGCCAGCCTAATCACAGGGATGAAATGCCACTCAATCCCTAGGTAATTCTTGAACCTTTTGAAAGATGGGAACTAGATTTTATAGTTCCCATTAACCCTCCATCCAATCAAAGAGTTTATATACTAGTATGCACAGATTATATGACTAAGTGGGTAGAAGCTAAGGCACTCCTTAAAGCTAATGAAGAATCAGTATTAACATTTTTATTTGAAGAGATCTTCGTTAGGTTTGGATTGCCTAGGGAACTAGTCACTGATGGGGGACCTCCTTTTAACTCTCATGGCTTCAAAGATACACTTCAAAGATACCATATTAAGGATAAAATGACTATGCCTTGTCACCCCCAGGCAAATGGGCAGGTAGAGAGCACCAATAAAGTCATAGAAGCCATTTTGACAAAAACAATAAAGGAAAAATCAGAGGGACTGGTTTCAAAAGTTGCCTAAAGCACTATGGGCTTATAGAACTACTTGGAGGAATACTACGGGCTTTTCACCTTATGAATTAGTTTTTGGTAAAAATGTTGTTTTCCTTGTGGAGTTTGAAATCAAAACCTTAAGAACTGCTTTAGCTATTAACCTTGACTTCACTGATGCACAAACAACTAGGTTGCAGCAACTTTAGGAACTGGACGAGAAAAGGTTGGATGCCATCCATCAAACAACCATGATTCAGCAACAAAGAACCAGGTGGCACGAAAAAACCATTAAGCAAAAGTAGTTCCAGAAAGGTAATTGGGCTTTACTATATGACTCCCATTTCGAAAATTTCCAAGGTAAATTAAGAACAAGGTGGCTCTGACTTTATGAAGTAGATGCTGTTTTTCCAAATGGAACAGTCATTCTCTTAACGATTGATGATAGCAGAACACCATTATTAGTGAATGGGTATCGACTCCATTTGTATCAACGACCTGTTTCTAAGGAGGATTTCAAAGCTACTTGCATGGCAGACATGCATTATATTTTTTTGGGGGAACCTGTTGTCCCTCAAGGCACTTAAAATTCTATTTATTTATTCATTTTTAGATTAGATTTCTCAACTATTAATCCCTGCCAAGGGTTGCCATGTTACAATTAATTATTTTGCAGATCCTAGTTTTAGAGGATGGCTGAGAATAAAAATTCGAAAAGAATCACTTTGCAGCTTGCGAACGTCTTTCGGACCATAAATCAGTCTTTCGTCAAGTCCTGTTGCTGCAACACCACTTCTCATTGCTGCAACACCACTTCCTGTTGCTGCAACACCAAGTCCTGTTGCTACAACACCACTTCCCATTGTTGCAACACCACTTCCCCATTGCTACAACACCACTTCCCCGTTGTTGCAACACCACTTCCCCATTGCCGCAACACCACTTCCCGTTGCTACAATACCACTTCCCCGTTACCGCAACACCACTTCCCGCTGTTGCAGCGCCAACTCCTATTACTGTAACATCACTTCTTGATGCTGTAACACCAGTTTCAGTGCTTAATTAACTATTATCCTGATGGAACATATTATTCTTCATTAAAGGAACTAGCCATGCACTCTGATAATTACACTTCTTCACTACTACTTCCTGTCAGTAATAAAAATCGCCTGTATTTTTACGCTTGTATACCCTTTGTAATTATTATTAGTCCAGCAAAAGACAAGATAAGACTTTTTGGTGCACAACTAAAGGTAAAAGTAAAGGTACGCATGTTTAAGTGTGGATATTAAATTATAGTTAATGTGGAGATGTCAATACGACTGTCGAAATCATTGTTCTACCAATCATATCATTCAGCCATAGATTTGGGGGTATTACCAAAATATTGTAATTATTGCATAACACGTCAATCACCGCCACCCTTAGTCCTCGCGGTAACATCTAAAAGTCACCTCGTCGTGGCATATCCTCATTTATAACAGTTTACTCTATTTCAAACTTGGCAACTCGGCTCTGCATTGTGTATTTTCGCTAGATCAGCAGCTATGGGGGGAAATCTGATTACACATGAACCTGGCACAACATCACTATTGGAACTCTACCTAGAGGTTTACCAAATTTTCCTGCAAACAGGATGGGTAGACTATTTTATAAAACTTCCGGATTTCAATACACAACAAGTTTTGGAGTTCGCATGCAACTTAAGAGAAGGATTTTCCATGGTCAAGGGAGTGCAAATTCCAGTAACAGAAGAAGACATAGCCCAAGTTTCCGGGTTACCAACCAATGGTACAAGCTGGTTTAGTAGAAAACATCTTATTCTGAATGCGAAGCAAGACTTTTTCCTACCAAGCGAGCATGTGGAAGCCAGAGGTAGAGGGGTCGCACTTCAGTCACTGCCTCCACAATGGCCAAAGGTTGTGGAGTTCATTAAGTAGTATTTGAGTTGCGAAGGTCGTTACCAGGTAATTTACCAACATGACTTCGTTTTGCTAAATCATTTGAGGCATGGTCAGTTAATAAACATGCCCTATTATCTATTGGGTTGTCTAAAAAATATTTCACATTATACTATAAAAGAAAAGCATCCGCTCCTTTCCTTGAAACATCATCGCTTAGCCCAACTCCTAATAAATAGAGGCTTTGCTCTAAACCACTCACCCCCCCATTAATTATCCCCAGCAAATACAAGAAAACCCTCAGCAGGCAGAGGAAATTCCCCAACAACTAGAGAAAATACCCCAGGAAATTCCCCAACAACCAGAGCAAATATCCCAGGAAATTCCCCAGCAATTAGCAGCAGAAACACCCCTGCAGAGGACCCCATCCCCCAATGAAGCTCAACCATCCACCCCCATGCTTCATATCTCCAATGATGAATTCGTTGATAACATCCCCATCATCTTTCTTAAAAGAAAAAAGCAGCAGAAAACTGAAACTCCACCAAAAAGGAGAAGAACCAGGGATTCAATCAAAGCAGCTGTTATTCCCGATAGTTCCCCCAGTTTGAAGGAAAGCGGCCAAAAATGAAAAATTATTGATTTTCCTACTTCTTTACCGAGGCAACGAACACGTCTGTAGCAATTAAACCCACCAGCCCTATTATCCCCAGTTCTCCACCCATCACCCTAACACTCTACATTCCAACCATCCCTGAGCATTCCCTTTCCTCACCCTCTGGGGCTAAGATGCAGAGCGTTGACAGTTTTGTGACATTATTTTCTGAGGTAGCTATTACACAAGAACTAGCTGCCGAAAAATATAAAGTAGACACCCAAGGAGATATTGGGCAAGTGGTTGTTACATAAGAACCAGCCACTAACCCAACAGGTGACACACAAGAACCACCTGTTGCGGATGCAAATGACCAAGTGGATGCGAAACAATGATCCCTTCCTCCATTAGAACCTGTAGATACACAAACTCCACTTACCATAGCCTCCCTGCAGGAAAAAATTGAGTTTCTAAAATCCCAAATTAAGGATTATCAGCAAGAGATAATAATGGTTAAAGAAGCCTATCAGAATGAATATAATCTCCACATCCTAGCAGGGGTAGCATCTGTAACAGAAAAGAGTCAATACAATGAATATATGTGCAGTGAGTATGGTGAGCTTTACACTCGAGCAGGATATAAAATAGTCTAGGTTCCAATGACTGAAGCTAATCCATAGCCTTTTACTGTTGTAGTCAAAACAGAACAACCTACTATCACACAAGAACCGACAGGTTCTCCAAGATTTTTAGAAGAAGAAACAGAGCAACCTACTGTCACACAAGAACCAGTAGGTTCTCCAAGAGTTGTAGAAGAAGAAACAGAGCAACCCGCTGTCACACAAGAGCCAGCAGGTTCTCCAAGAGTTGTAGAAGAAGAAACAAAGCAACCTTCTGTTACACAAGAACGAGCAGGTTTTTCAAGAATTGTAGAGGAAGACATAGAACCACCCCGGCCTACCCAAACTAGTACAAAACAAAAATATTTTACTGATGCCTATAGTCAGACTGAACCCCTTCGTGTCAGCAATGCTCACACTAAGACCTCTAGTTTTCAAAAAGTAAAGGACACATGGAGAACAGAATATGAGCTTTCACACGAGAAGGCATGCCAGCAGCAAAAGTCAATCTGGTTCAGCTATGCATACAAAAGTTGGGATGCACTTTAACAGTCTTGAGCTCAACATAAATAAAATAAGAAATTAAAAGATAGGGTGTCCTCTATCTTCGATTTGGTCCAGAGGGTGCTGGCTACAAGAAATCCCTCTTTTAGTTATGTAGTATTTTTGAGAGAACGGTTAGCATTCTTACAGATAAAGGGAATCACAGATGGAAGACCCTACCAAGTTGGTACACCTGATAAATTTATTGAAACATTCATAGAAACACCAAATAATGATCAAAATGTGCTCTGTGAACTCTATCTTCACAATGAGGCCATGCCTAAGGATAGAGTGATGAATATACTCCCTATTGTTGGCGATATCCAAATAAGAGCCTTTATCTCTTTTCTAGCCAATCAACTTACTTGGAAAAAATCCTATATGTCAGCAACACACAATGAGCAGAATTGCCTTCTCTGGATTCGAAATGAACCACAGAATGCAGCCACCTACATTGCACAACATCAAAAAAATTTGAGTAATCCAGAGATGGTTGATCACATGAGAAGATTATAGGCAGCAATCTTGTAGGACTACCAACATTATGTGAAAACAAAAGGGGTGTTTTCTATCAAAGCAAACAATTTATTTCGGGAACATTGTCTGAAAGAGAGACAGGAATATCATCCTTACAATCCCCTCAATATTCACGTAGCAATTTCACGCATACCTTATTATGTCATAGGTATGGAACAGTGTGTTGAAAGGTGGATTGGTTACCGTTTTCATTTCCCTCTCTTGTAGTTCCCTGGTTAGCAATATAAGGCTCATTATAAACTGACCAAAAAGGAGGAGGTGGCAGAATGGCAGCAATTACAGAGTGTCTATGGGTTCAGAAACAGGTCTAATAACACCTTCTTTAGCTACTGTATCAACAACTTACACTCTTCATCCCAGTATTCTGACTCATATTCAGAGTAAACGTAGCATGAGGACATGCAACCCTTTCAGTTGGGGGGGATGTTAGGACCCCATATTGTCTACTTTTGACCTTATATTTTGTCATGATGTTACCCTCTTTAGCCCATAAGTTGAAACCCTTGATAACATTTTGAACTCATTATTCCAAAGGTATGAAGTAACTCTCCTCATTGCTATATGTTTAATTATTCAACACATATTCATGTTATCTTTATAATTAACCTTTGGAAGTTGACTAAGTCGCTCACAATTGTTGAAATTGTTCAAAGTCCGCAGAATTATGATTCACAGTTGTCGCAACACCAGAAACAAAAACTATGCAGTTGCTGCAACACCAGAAACAACAACTGACTAAAGCGGGTAAAACCTCATTTTGCAATGGTGAAACAACAATTGTCTAGCGGAGCAATAACCGTCTGAAGCTGGTAGAACCATACTTTACAGATGCTGACACAGCACGATCAACAACTGTCCAAAATTGGCAAAACACAGTCGCAGATGCTGGAACACCAGGAATAGTACGAGAACTTCAAGGGAACAGTTGAGATTTACAAAATCGACAACAATGACGAAACAGCCAAGGATAGTACGAGGATCTCAAGGAGATGGTTGAATTGTACCAGTTTTGCAACAACAGAAGGATCTGACTAATGAAGGGTGACAAAGTTATACATTGTTGTAACAGCATGTTGTAATAGGAATTGATTTCCTGTTTTTGTACAAAAAGGTCAAACTAAATGAATATTGACAATCTATTGTAATAGACGTCTCCTCTATAAAGAGGAGACGTCTACATTAGAGGGGAAGCTAAGTTGTAACGGAAGTATTGTAGTGCAGAGCAAGTCTAAATCCTTATTGTAATTTGACATTTTGGCAGATGAATAAAGCATTGTTCTGAGCATTTCCACTTAGCATCTGCGTTCCGAAGAATCTTGTGAGAGGGACACGTCCCACCTTCTTCACAAGATTCACCCATTTCTTTCATGTTAAGTGCTTGTGTGATTTCTGAGTATTTCTAGCCTTGCTTTCGATATTTCCTTCTTGTTGATACTCTGTTTTCTTAATCGATTGGCGTTGTGAAAGATTGTGTCACCGGTGATTAGGATTTTCAGTGTGCATTGGAAAATTGGTTACAGAGGTAGGTGTTGAACATCCTTATTCTGAGGACAGGGTCGTGGTCCTCTGTTAAAAAATAACCATCATTTCTTTCTGCAGATTTGTTACAATTAGTTAATTGCTTTCATTTCATTTTTGCAACAGATCATAGCTGCTGTAACATAGAGCAAGGGTTTAATAGAAAGTATATTTGTTTATACTACAGCCTTTAAATGCTTTTAGAATTGAGTGCATACAGTACAAGGTCACCTTTGAAACAAAAGTAATTTCCCGAGTTGACAATTTAATGTGGTACTCGACTGTTTAATTAATAAACAATTCGAGTAGCCAACATTCACTAGACTGCAGGCCTTGTGCCTTGCACATCTTCGACATCTGAAAGCTACAAAAGTTGTTTTGGGATGTCTCCATTCCATTTTTAGGAACTGAAGCAACATAATTGAATTTTCCCACATCCTCCTCTGCTATGCTACCTGAGTTTCTCTTTGATGGGAAAAGCTATGAACAATGATTCCAGGATAATTGTTGTGTTCCTCTAAGTGTTTTTCTGGTTCCATTTTGCTAGATTGGCTAGAGTCGTTATGCTTCATTCCTCCAGAATTGGATTATGTTGTAAGTGAAGAATCATTTGAAATAAATGGAGACAATGCATTGTGAGGACCAACAACTCCAACGTTTGTCAGCCCAAGATTTGTGCAAACTACCTTTGGTGGATAGCGCGGAGGTAGTAGAGTGGCACTATATACAAGTAAAAATGAGGTAGAGACTGTAGGTGGTTAGGTACCGAGGAAACTTATTTCCATATCTGATATGTAACGTTTTCTTCCAAAGTTTTTGAGGGCCATGAAACATGCTGCAATGGGTTCAACTCCTGAATGCATTACAACCTCTCCATTCCATTAGTCAAAAGGAGGAAGTCAATGCCATGAGAAGTTGAAAAGGTACAAGAAAATGTTTATTTTATAATATTCAACTACTTGAATGCCACAACATGCCCTGAGGAGAAAATTGGGCTGTATCGATTTTGCACAAAAGTTTTGATCCTCACCATGATGCTGGACTGAGGTTTATGTAACGGTATTTGGTACTATGTCGATATCTCTCAGTATGAGTTTCGTTGGATGGTTGTCCTCCATAAATATATGTGATCGTTGGGATGAAGGTCTTCTCTGCTAATCTTGTTGAATTCAGTGAAGCCTATCACTTAAAACTTTTAGAAACACTACAGAAAAGTATAAAGAGCACAGAAATCACAAATGTCGCTTTTCCCATTTCCATTACATCAATGGAGGTTTTGAATCCATAGTTCGAAGCATTGTTCCCTTTCTCTTTTTATCATGCTTTATATAATAAGATATTTGTCTCTTAAAATCCTATGATTGGGCTAGACGAGGAAAGGATTGGTGCAACCAATATCTTGTGTGGTGAAATTCTTATTTATGGACATCATGTTTACCTTAGCAAAAGAGTTATAGCATGTGGAGTTTTCAATATTTGAACTAATTTGGAGATTGGAGACTATTGAGAGCTTCTTTGTCTTCACATTGTATTAGAGTTTGGAGTGCGTTGAGGTCCTCATTGTTATACTAATTTTTGAGGTTAAATTGTTGAAAACTGGCTCTAATTCGTGAAGTATTAGAGTTATTAAAAACTCTGATACATTCCTTTGATCATGATAAAATAAGAATAAAAAAAGTTTCTCTTGTTGACATTAGAACTTGTTTGCAAAATGCACAAGACAAGATTGAATTTTTGCAGCTCGAATCCCAGCTATTGCAAGTAGAACTACAACAATGGAGTCGTAATTCTGAACCTATTTTTGTTCAGAACAATGAAACAGACTCCCATAAACAACAATTCAATAATGTTGCAAATCCAAATTCAATGCCTAATGCAACAACAGATTTTCATGCAAAAGCAGAAATTTAGGCTGCACTTCCCAAGTTGGTCATCAGACCTTGGGAAGAGCTTATCCAAAACAAGCACAAAACTATTCTTGGATATGACTATGACGTGTCCTTTCATATTCCAGATTACTCAAAGCCCATCCAGTTTCAGAGTGTTGGATTTCTTCATGACAGTTCATCTTCAGTTGTTCCAAATTCTGCCCCTCTTCCATAGCAACAACAACAAATTGTGAAATGCCAACACTGTGCCTGAGTTGGCCATATGAAAGATCAATGTTTTGATCTTCATCCATGTAAGCACTATCATAAAACCAATCATTCTTCAAACAGATGCTTCAGAAACAAACCTCCCGTAAGAAAAAATATTCATCTTGGATGGATCACTTCTTGGCAATGGGCATCAACAGCTAAGAAGATATTCTAGTCATATGTTAGAACTTGTTCTAGAGTATTGAACAGTCTTGCACTTGAATTTTCTCCATCATCTCACCTTGTATCTGACAGGGGGGGAAATGATGGTCATCTACAAGCTTCAAAGCCACATCAAGTGAGCCTGAGCCACAACTTGCCATACCAGATTCAGTGTTGTATCCAGAGACAAAGATCCTCCTTAGCATGCCTTTAGTTGGTTATTCCTCTTCAAAGAATTGGGGACACTTCCTCTAGTAGAAGACTTCAACTTCTTGCTAGTTTTGGAAGAGTTCTAGGAAATGCATTAAGAATTCCAGAATTTTTGGTAATCCTTAAACCATCACAGGTTGAGACCTCCTTTTTCAGGTTGAGGTTCTCCCTTTTATCGAGGTTGAGACCTCCCTTCATGGTTGAAGGTTTCCCTCTTCAAAAACTCACGAGCACTTCCTTTAGGAGAAGACCTGAGCTTCATGTCGGACTTGGAAGAGTTCTGGGAACTGCACTAAGTGTTCCAGTGTTGGTGGTCATCCTTAAACCACCTCCCTTACACCAATCATAGAGCACATTCAGCCTAGTGCTGCCATCCATTTTTTGCACATTTTGTATTACAACTCTCTTCTTGGACTCATACATAAACCTTCGGAATAAGGGGGGGAAATGTTGGGCACCTAATCCTCTAAGGGTTGGTGTGGAAATTGAACAACCAAAAGGAGTCCAAGGGACCACTTGGAATATGAAACCAAGGGCCACTCCTATGTATTATGATGCAGGTAGGGCCTACAATACCAAGGATCTTCAAATGCTAACTATCTGTAGACGAGCTCTAATCAACTTAACATAGATGGTCCTGATCACAACATACGAAAGCTATGATAAAGTTTCCTTACAATAGCATTTAAATTCACCTCGCACATTCAGACCAGATGAATTTCTTTCTTTACGCCTTCATGAGATCATACAGTCCCCTTTCTGGACTTCCAACTCAGCATTAGCATAGTTAACACATCAATCGAATTTTGAACAACATATTAAATTTACCTCCGAAATACTTTGTACATTCAATCAACTCCATGTTGTAGCTTCATATGTGCCACACCCAATGTTCTTCCTCTGCGCAGATACAATGCGAAAACCAATATACATCGAATTTCAAAATAACATGCAATTACTTACCGGGTTGTCTTCCACGGATTTTGGAAAATACTGTCAACCATTCACTACGCTGCCAGTTTGCACTAAATTGAATTTTGTTTACAACACTTTCTTTGCTAGATTCGCATAAATTTGAGTTTCACATTGTAAGATGGTGCTTTTTCAATAGCGTCCATCCCCTTTGAATTGCCATTCAAACCGGCGTTCCCTTAGCTGAGTCTGATGGTAACTTGGCACCTTGAAAATCACTCCTCCAATGAATTGTGCACATAGCTTCCAGAAATCTCATGCGATGAGTCTCATAACCTCCTTGAATCCTCAACTTAATCTCAGAACGCCTTCTAACATTCAGCGTGGAAAAACGTATATAATAATCTACACATGCACTTATGTATACATGCACATCTCTAGACTTTGCATCAATCCTTCTAGTCAGAAAGAAGACTACTTCAAAATGGCTGGAGATGATTCCCGTATTTACATTCTCTCTAACACTTGACTTCAGTAATTCATGGTTATAAACCGATGCAAGCTCCAACTGACTGGATTAGCACGGTGAATTTTCCAATTTTCCTCCATCTAAAAATTCTTAATATATAAAGCAAATCATTAGCCGCTACATAGAAAAATTAAGTTTCATTTCTCGGGGTTATCTCCTTCCTTTTCTTCTTTTGTTGAATTCCTACCTTCTTCGTGTACGGGCGATTTCAGAGATTCTTTTGAAGCCATTGTTTCTGCTATATCTTCTTGATAGCCTTTAATAAAGTTTTAAGGGCATCTTTATAAGTTGTCACTCTAGGCAGACACCATAGCTCATATCTGTAACCTTAATATTGTTTAAAGCATTATTAAGAAATGGCTGACCGGGGATGGCTTCCGCACGTTGTTGCGGGTCAAGCCGATTAAACAAGAGAATTTACAGGTGTATGCATTTTTTAGGCATGTGATTCTATTAGACTGCCAATGACACATTAACAAGAAAACATTTCATGGTTCATGAGAACACCGAGAAAGTTTTTTTCATGATACTTCTGGTATGCTCCTCTCTCTCTCTCTCTCTAATGAGAGCTTTGCTGCCACTTTATTTTTATATATACATAAGGGATAAGTCTTCTCACACCTTATCTTTTACAAAATCAGGCTTTTTCCTTTTTACATAACAATTTAAAACGTGAAGCTTTATTCTCCACTCTTATCCTAATTTTAACTGAAAAAACAAAGAAATTTTATCCCCAATTTTTTCTCCTAAACTATTTCTCTCGTATCCTTTTATTTAGAAAAAGAATATTTCCATAATCCTTACTTTCCTATTTTATTAAAAATAACAAAATATTAAAATTTATCACACCCCCCTTTTATCACATATTTACAAATGAAAATGGTGTTGATGCTCCTCCATCATACACCCAACCTTAAAATTAATCATGATCCCCTGATCATGTGTTTGGATCTGTGTATGCCTGGATCCCATATCATGTGCTGTAACTTTCCACTTTCCATTGCTTCTTTCTGATATCCTTCTCCAGTTTTCCACACTTTATGCTACATCGCTCCACTAACTAGGCTTTCACAATCTTCTGCTATCTTTTGTTTATTGCTTCTCCTTTGTTTCACTGCTACTGGTCTCTTCCAGGATTCCTTCAACATCATCTACCTTATCAGTTCAATTTCTTTGTCTAACATATTTTCTACAGCCTCTTCAATAAGACCTGTACTCACAAAACAATTGTTAGAATAAAAATAATAAGGCATCAGTGCCTTGTACTCCTTTGCTAGCATTTTAGTACGATGTTCTGAATCCTCCTCCACTATCAGAACATCAGTATGTTGATCCAAACTTCCCAAAGAATCCTCTGAAGAATTTTCAAGACTGTCAACCATTCTTTCTCTCGTATCATCTGCTTCCCTGCCATCTTCCTACACTCATTCATTGTACTGAATTCTTTCATCTGCTGCAATCTCCTTGTCATACTCTGAATTCATCAAAAAATATTCTAATAATGCAATTTCTCTATAGCATTGTTGAAGCATATCATCATCACCTACATTCATACATAAACTTTCGGTTTGCACAAAATGTTCAATAGTATCAGCTGTTATTTCCCTTATATGCACTTCAGATTGATTCTCTTCTTCAACATCCACAATAACTTCCTCTTGTGCTGTAATAGTTTCACAAGATTGCACATCCTCCTCAGTAAAATCTGTAATCACATCACAATTGTGAGCTACAAAAATACATGGTTTTACATTATCTAGCTGATCTGGATTTACCCAATAACTCAAGAAATCGTCAATGATCTTCTCCTTTGTTTCACCAATGGAAACCTCCTCTGCACCTACAAACACACACAACTCATCAGTTTTAAAAGCAAAAGACTTTTTAGTCTTTACTGCTTCCTTCAGCACTTCCCTTTGATCAGATCTGCATGTGGAATCTTCAAATTCCCTCTCTGGATCAAGAAATCTAAGTACCTTTTTCAACAAGGCAATCACAATTTGCCTCAGCCTCCTCTGTAATTGTCGCCAAATCACTCTCTTTCCTTTCAGTGGAAAGATCCATTTTCCTTTCTAATTTTCTTGTTCTTGTAGCCATTCTTCTACTACCTTCAATTGTACCTTCATTACTGCGATCTTTCTTTCTCAAACTTCTGCAGTCATCTCGTCTTTGCGGCATTTCTCTGAACCTCTTCTTCCTCTAGAAAAAATCCCTCTGCCTCTTGCATCACCTCCTGTGGGTGCATGCTAGGCTAAGCTACTGCTAGCTCCTTCTTTAGGTGCTATAGATCTTCCACTACCACCTTGACTTTCTTTTCCTCTGAAATTCCCTCTCCCTCTGGCAGACTACTTCCTCATGACTTTCTCACTCACCATGAGTTGTACTAGCCTCTGCAACAACAATCTCGCTTGCTGCAATCAGTCTTTTGGTAAGTACTGGTTCATTGCCTCTGGAACCTTTTGAGCACTCTCTGCTCTCTCTAGGCTATCTCTTCAACTCAACTTCCTCTTCTTCAGGACACTGCAATTTTCCTCCTTATCCAGTCTTCAGCTGAATGTCAGGTTCACTGCCATCATTTTCTCTGCAACCATAAACTTCAATCATAAATTTCAACTCAAAAAAATCATCTCACCTTTAAGATCCTTCATGATCTTGTCTTCTTCCTGCAATCTTGTTCACTTGCAATTGTGTATGCTTGCATATCAAATTTAAAATCATTCCTCACATATTCAAAGAAACATACTTCAGTTCTCAATAGAAATTTCCTGTCCTCATTCAGAAAAAAAACAATATCTTCAAGAGAGCATTCTAGCTCTGATACCACCTAATGCAGTTAGGGCCTGCAATACCCAGGATCTTCAAATGCTAACTATCTGTAGACAAGATTTAATCAACTTAACAAAGATGGTCCTGCTCACAACATACGAAAGCTGTGATAAATTTTCCTTACAATAGCATTTAAATTCACCTCGCACATTCAGACCAAATGAATTTCTTTCTTTACACCTTCATGAGATCATACAGTCCCCTTTCTGGACTTCCAACTCAACATTAGCACAGTTAACACATCAATTGACCTTCAACAACATATTTAATTTACCTCCGCAATACTTTGTACATTCAATCAACTCCATGTTGTAGCTTCATATGTGCCACACCCAACGTTCTTCCTCTGCGCAGATACAATGCAGAAACCAATATACATCGAATTCCAAAACAACATGCAATTACTTATTGGGTTGTCTTCCACGGATTTTGGAAAATACTGTCTACCATTCACTACGTTGCCAATTTTCACTAAATTGAATTTTTTTTACAATGCTTTCTTTGTTGGATTCGCATAAATTTGAGTTTCACATTGTAAGATGGCGCTTTTTCAACAACGTCCATCCCCTTCGAATTGCCATTCTAACTGGCGTTCCCTTAGCTGAGTCTGATAGTAACTTGGCACCTTGACAATCACTCCTCCAATGAATTGCGCGCACAGCTTCCAGAAATCTCATGCAATGAGTCTCATAACCTTCATGAATCCTCAACTTAATCTCAGATCGCCTTCTAACATTCAGCGTGGAAAAACGTATATAATAATATACGCATGCACTTATGTATACATGCACATCTCTAGACTTTGTGTCAATCCTTCTAGTCAGAAAGGATACTGCTTCAAAATGGCTAGAGATGATTCCTGTATTTGCATTCTCTACTAACACTCGATTTCAGTAACTCGTGGTTATAAACTAATGCAAGCTCCAACTGACTGGATTACCATGGTGAATTTTCCAATTTTCCTCCATCTAAAAATTCTTAATATATAAAGCAAATCATTAGCCGCTACACAAAAAAATTAAGTTTCATTTCTCTGGGTTATCTCCTTTCTTTTCTTCTTTTTTTGAATTCCTACCTCTTCATGTACGGGCGATTTCAGAGATTCTTTTGAAGCCATTGTTTCTTCTATATCTTCTTGATAGCATTCAATAAAGTTTTAAGGGCATGTTTATAAGCTGTCGCTCTAGCCAGACACCATAGCTCTTATCTGTAACCTTAATATTGTTTAAAGCGTTGTTAAGAAATGGCTGACCGGGGATGGATGCCGCACGCTATTGCGGGTCAAGCCGATTAAACAAGAGAATTTACAGGTGTATGCATTTTTAGGCATGCGATTCTATTAGACTGCCAATGACACATTAACAAGAAAACATTTCATGGTTCATGAGAACACCGAGAAAAAGTTTTTTTCATGATACTTATGGCATGCTCCTCTCTCTCTCTCTCTCTAATGAGAGCTTTGCTACCACTTTATTTTTATATATACGTAAGGGATAAGTCTTCTCACACCTTATCTTTTACAAAAGTAGGCTTTTTCCTTTTACATGACGATTTAAAGTGTGAAGCTTTATTCTCCACTCTTATCCTAATTTTAACTGAAAAAACATAGAAATTCTATCCACAATTTTTGCTCCTAAACTATTTCTCTCATATCCTTGTATTTAGAAAAAGAATATTTACATAATCCTTACTTTCCTATTTTATTAAAAACAACAAAATATTAAAATTTATCACACCCCCCTTTTATCACATATTTACAAATGAAAATGGTCTTGATGCTCCTGCATCATATTATAATTATGTATCATTGTGAATAAGAAGTATAATCTCATGCTTATCTTTCCTATTTTGGCTCTTCCATATGTATGTTTAACATAATCCTTATCATAATACGATGTTGGACCATGGTTGACCATGCTTGACATCATAATAAACCATGGTTGAGCACGGAATAATAAACCCAAGTGATTGATATTATAAACACAAAGGAACAATAAACCCAAGGAATTAATACTAAAACCCCAAGGGTTGATTTCGATATAGAGACAATCCTTGTCACAATGCAACATTGGACCATGGTTAACCATAGTTGACCATGATTGATTTTCATATCGAGACGACATTTGTCAGAACACAACGTTGGACCATGGTTGGTTTCCATATCCATATGGTTTGACCATAGCTGAACATGGTTGGCTATGATGTACCATGGTTTACCATGATTAATATTTATAAACCCAATCGATTGATATTATAAACCTAAGGGAATAACAAACCCAAGGGATTAATACTAAAATCCCAAGGGATTATGAATCCAAGGGAATAAGATTGAACCCAAGGGACTAATATTATAAACCCAACATATATAAACCATAAAATAAATATTATAAACACTAAAATAAACATGATTGACCATGGTTGATTTTCATATTGAGACAATCCTTATCACAACACCATGTTAGACCATGGTTGACCTTGGTTAATTTTCATATCCAGAAAGTATTTTTCATAATGTGACGTTGGACCATGGTTGATCATGTTTGATTTTCATATTGAGACAATCCTTATCACAATGCCATGTTGGACCATGGTTAATTTCCATATCCAGACAATCTTTGTCACAATGCGACATTGGACCATGGTTGATCATGGTTGATTTTCATATGAAGACAATTGTCAGAATGTAACATTCAAACATGTTTGACCATGATTGACCATGGTTGGCTATGATTGGCAATGGTTGGCCATGATTGATATTATATACCTAAGAGAATAATAAACCCAAGGGATTGATATTATAAAACCAAAGTAATAATAAACCCAAGGGATTAATACTTAAACCCCAAGGGATTTTGAACCCAAGGGAATAATATTAAACCAAAGGGATTAATATTATAAACCCACGGTATAAAAACCCTTAGATAAATATTAAAATTAGTAAAATAAACAGGGTTGATCACGATTGATTTTCATATTGAGACAATCCTTGTTATAATGTGATGTTTGACCATGGTTGATCATGATCAGACATGGTTGTTTATTGTTGACCATTGTTGAATAATATTAAACCCTAGGAATATGAACCCTTAGATCAATAAATTGAAAGGATTGATATTATAAACTCAAGTGAATAATAAAACTAAGGGATAACAATTATAAACCCAACACATATAAAACCTAGCATGACTATTATAAGCCCTAAGAAAAACATGGTCGACCATTGCTGATTTCCATATTAGATTAATCTATTGTGATATTGACATAATCATAAATAGCTGGACAAATATTTAACCCTTAAATCGGTGTTTTATAAAACCAAGGGATTACAAAACCAAGGCATTAATATTATAAAACCAAATGATGTAAGCGATCAATATACCCAAGGAATCCATAAACCTAGCAAAATAATATCGAAAACTCAAACAATTAATAAACCTTAGGAATTAATATTTTAAGCTGAGGGGATTAACCAAACCAAGGGATTAAATGATAAACCAAAGGAATTATTAATATTATAAACTTGAAGAACGAAAAAACCCAAGCATTTGATATTATAAACCCAAGGAATGGATAAACCCAAAGGAAAAATATTAGAAACCCAAGGGATAAAAAATTATAAATCTTCAATATTAAAAACATAAGGGTTAAATAAAGCTTAGGGATTAATATTTAAAACCCAAAGGATTGATAAACCCACATGACTATGAATATTATAAACACAAGGGATGAATAAACCCTAGGGAGTGTTAATATTATAAACCCAATAGGTTAATAAATTGAAGGGATAAACATTGTAAACCTAAGGGATTAATATTAAACCTTAGGAGCATTATTTAAACCTTAATATTGGGGATTAATAAACCCAATGGATTAAATAATAAACCCAAGGAGTTATTAATATTATAAACTTAAAGAACAAATAAACCTAATCATTTAATATTATAAACCCAAGGAAATAGTAAACCCAAGGGAAATAGCAAACCCAACAAAATAATATTATAAACAAAAAGGATTAATAGATCCAAATGACTAATAAACTCGAGGAATCAATAAACCCAACAAACCAATATACAAACCGAAGAGAGTAATAAACCATAAGAATTAATATTTTAAACTCAAGGGATTAATAAACCAAAGGGATTATTAATATTATAAACCCAAGGAGCTAATAAACCCAACCGTTTAATATTATAAACTCAATAGAAAAAATTATAAACTCAAGGGATAAACAAATGCAAGGGATTAATATAAAAAATAGAAATGATTGATATTTTCAACCCAATGGATTAATATTATAAATCCAAGTTGTTTAAACCCCATGATAAATATTACAAATAGAAAAATAAATATCAATAACCATCCTTAACCATCGTTGATTTTCATATTGAGACAAAATAAACATGGTTTATTTTCATGGTGAGACAATCCTTCTCACAATGCGACATTCAACCATGGTTGATCATGGTTGGCTATGATTGAAAATGGTTGACCATGATTAATATTATAAACCTAAGAGAATAATAAACCAAAAGGATTGATATTATAAAATCAAAAGGAATAATAAACCCAAGGGAATAATTGTTGGGGGATTTTATCCCCTAGGGCTTTTGGGTGGAACCCTAGCAGACTGAAAGTTTTCTAAACAAAGAAACATGCACACACACAGCCATTATGCTAGCAAAAGCTAATTCTAAGGTAAGAAGGACGTGCCTCAGGTCCTACGTTCGGGTAGTTCCTTAAGGGTCCAAACCCTTCTTCACGTCCCTTTCACTCCTTTGCCCTGCAAAACCAACAATTCCAAAGAATGCATCAGTATATGGACAAAGGTTTATACAAAAATCATCTTTATGTTATACAAAAGGAGTTATTTATAAACTTTTAGACATCCATTCATACACGAAATTCAAACATGAACATCATTAACATAAAGAAGAAACATATCGAGAATCAAGACGTGTTTCTTTATTAGACAAATAGAAAGTACAAAAAGAGTAATATCACCTGAGCATCCTCTACAGGCTCAAAGCTCAGCCTCCTTCTGGATCCGTCCTGCCTCAAGCCTCTAGCATATCTTCTTCCAATACTCACTCCAAGATGCCATAACTAAGGGATGAACATCAAATCACAAGGAAACAAGGGTTTCCTGTACAAATGGGGGGAAGTGCAGAAGGCACAAGGGTCTTCAGACCTGATCAGGGGGAAATCTCGGTATAATAACCTTTCTCTATACTCTCTCCTCCCTTAGGCATTCCCTTTGGTGTCTTTTTATACCAATTCCAAAGTAGTTTTTTAGTTAGGAATTGGTTGGGAATAGTTGAGGCCACAGGCACTAACAGGTGATCAGCAGGTAAAACCCGCGATCTCTGCCCGAAAATAAGGAGTTTTATATTTTTTTAAGTGTTTTAATACATATACGCGGGTTGGGTATATATGAAACCGCGTATACATGCGTTTAACTCAGGGCAATGTCGCATATAGGGAATAAAACACTGTTTTTTAGAGTTTGGACCAGGTCTGGAAGGAGGGGTTGCCCTAGGCCATGAGTGTAGCATCACAAACCATAATAGTGAGATTTAGAGCTATAACAGATGCCGCCTAATATATGAGGTCAGAAGGGGTACATGATGGCCGAAATATATTAAGCAAGTACATGGAAAGGAAATCTGCCAAAAGCCGAGGGGTACTTCACCTGAATTCAGCCTGCCAAGCCACAAAAGAAGATCAGAAAGAAACACCATCTGAGGTGGGCATACCCATGCTCAGAGAAAGAAAAGCATGTCCGCATATCAAGTACAAGAGGATCCACTAAGTATACAAGTATAAATGACTGGAAAATACATAATGGATCATCTGATCATGATCGAACAAGTAGATGTCTAAATATCACATATAAAACTGTCAATGATGCTGAAAGATACAACGGATCACAGATATCAATGACTGATCCCAAAGGTACCAGCTGAACATGATGGAAAAGGATGGTACTACACTGTAAACTCAAGTGTCAGCATATAGAATGTCGCCATGACTAACTGCAACATATAAGGTGGAATGGTATCAATTAGCAGTAATAGGAGCAACTGTCAAGTGAACCAATGAATGCTAATACAACCTGAGGTCTTCACCAACCGCCATGGTACATTTCTACAGCATGGGAATAAATGATTTGAAGTCGACCATGTGAGAAATCGTTTGATTACCGTTCATTGATGTATACCGTTAACAAATGCGAGACTACTCACCGATAATGATAATGAGCGTCAAGGTACCCTGTACAAACTAACAAGTGTGAATAAATGAGCTGAAGTCGAACACCTGTAAGAATCTATCGATCATGAGACAATGATGGTTTCCCACTGTCGATAGCGAAGGATCTGCCACTAATGACTGCAAACCCTAAGGTACTGCCAAATGGACTCTAGATCTTTGCCTCAGAGCAATGAGTCAGAGTCGATAGGGAAAGATCCACTAGAAGGAAGGCATTAAGGCATCCTTCATCAATCTAGCGTGAGTGTAACCCGTAGGCCAATAATGTGGAAGGAATCGGACGAAAAAAGATGTAGTAACCGAACCGAAGTACATTTCCGATGTACACAAGATGTGGCTAACGCATGGCTGAAACCCTTTGAACCAACCAATAATGAAAGCTGACAC
>APFE030562691.1:0-11933 GCA_000404065.3 Pinus taeda
GTCTCTGATTTGATGACTTGCATTTGATTTTCTAGAAACGATTGGTCCAACCATTTAGAACAATATGATATAAACATCTAGCTTTAGGAAACAATTATTGGAAGAACAAATGGTGGAAAATGAGAATCCAAAAAGGTTACGTTTGTGCTACACTGCATGTTTGTATAGTCAAATGATGTGTTTGCATTAAATTAATGTTAATATTTTTTGAAGAATGTTGTTTTGACTTTGCATATAAGCTGAGAAAAAACAATGGAAGCAACATCCTCATCAATCATTGAAATATGCTCAGCAGCATATGCAAAAACTTTTTAGGGCAATATATAAGTTATTTATAGGTCAACACAAACTAAAATTCCTAACTCTCCTACAAAGGTGCGACTCCTCCATGTTGATTTGGTGATATCCATGGCCAATTGACTATCGCAATGAACATGAGAAAAAATCTTATAGAGCATTTCAAAAACATGTTTACTATCGAAACTACACAAAAAATGCATACTGGATCCAGATACAATAATACATCATCTTATTGTCTAAAGTGATACATATGAAGTTGGTTCAATAGGAGAAATAGTAATAGGCTGCAACCAAAATAACAAGAAACTAGAATTCAAAATAAAATATGGTGAAGTTGCAGAGGAAAATGTAGTTGTAAGTCTGTTGCTAGAATAACTATACTTGCATTTTGAACAAAAAGCTAATAATTTCTTTAAAACTATGTTATTGTATATTTGTTTTCCATTTTTATGAAGGTGATAGAGTAGGTTAGTTTATTAGTCGAAGGTCTTCAAAAATTCATGAGTTTTCCTATCATAAAAAGGTTCAAATTCATAAACATTGTCACTGTCATAAGTTTGACCTTTTACTACCTAGAAATTTTTTATGAGCCTGGTCACCACCTGGATCATTAAAGTTCAATCATGGGAAGGGATGTCTGAGCATTGAGATATGTTATGACAATTGTTGAGGTAGGGTATTGAGATTTTGTTAGGATCTCTACTTGATCACATGTCTATAGTCAAAGGGATGATGTCAAAGTAGTATAGTCATTAATATACCAATATTTTCCCTCTTTAAACATCATATTTTACCTCCTTACTATCCCCTTATTCCCTTGTTATCTTAAAATTCTCTTATTCCTAAACATTCATATTATCCCTATTTTCTATTTTCTATTTTAGGCCTACACCCCCATTTTATCACAAGTATAAGTTCCTACGCCTAAAAATACCTTGCCTAAACATCATTTCGTATGATGATTAATCCCTATCCATCATTATATACAAGTCATTCACCATACCCACATAATTTCCCTAGATTTTATTATGCCCCCAAACTCCAAATTTATTGCTTTTCAGGTGTTTTCTAATTAAACATCAATTTCAATTGTGTCAGAAAAATTTTGAATCATTTTCAAAAGCATTACAGAAGGCCGTTATTTTCATTACCACTAACCATAGGCGAATGAATTGGTTCTTCATGCAGGGAATTTAAGAATTTGTCATGTATTGAAGGTGGGTTTCAAAAAAATACAGACATTCTGATGCACACTTACTGCGTAGAGGCTACTAAGGTCATGCAGGGTTTTCAACAACATGCAATTCATTCTCAGAGTTGTCAAACGTAGGAGTCAGTGGCCTTGATTGTGTATTCACTTTTTTATATTCTTATCAAATTCTTCCAAGCTTTGTCACATTCTATGTTAAAGGAAAAATCGCTATGTACACTATATTTTTCCATCAAGCCTATAGTCACATTTTCAAGTTTTCATTCGTGTTTCATATACGGGAAATCTAGTCATTTTATGATGTTGAAAGGTCAGAGTAAATTGTAAATTGGATTTGAATTTTTCTCGCTCACCTTCAACATCAGAAACCTACTCTATCGTTATTTCCTCATACAGATGTATAAGTGAAATTGTGTTGTCACTTTTGTCCAATCTTGTACCCTCTGACTTGTAGACATAGCCTCTTTCAAAATTGAGTTTGACCTGCGAGGTTTCAATACTAAATGACTCTTATTGTTAGCCAGAAAGGTGGAGATCTCATGCGCACTGATCACAACACCCTAAACCTAATAAATTCCTCACCTGCTATTAGGGTATATTTTGAAAATGTAGGTTGTATCCCTTTTTTCCAGAAGGTCCAAAAGGTAGGTCACAATACAAGGCTCGCCAGTATGTTTTCCCTGAATTTTCATGATGGAAAAATGAATATAGAAAACTTTGAGATTTTCATGACTGAAAAGTCCATTGCTGATGCCACTATTCTCCCTATATTAGGGGAGAAATGGTTTAAAGGAGATGAACTAGACATCCTAGCTTTCAAACAGTTTGTTGAGCTAGAATTCTTGGATAAATTTTCTACAAATTTTCCCACTATATACCTTCAGGAGTAGTATATTGAACTTTTTAAAGTCATCGAGAGGTACTTCCCTTGTGAAGGCAGATTTAGTAGGGTGTATCAGTATCATTTGAGGCTACTGTGGCATTTTACAGAGAGAAAACCCATGAATTTACCTTATTTCTTACTCAAAAATCTTAGAGAGAATGGTAGTGAAAGTCTAGATTTAGAAGGAAAATCATGTTTCCAGTTTATTTCATTTCTCTATTATCAAAATTTAGTAAAGTTTGTAATTGAAAAGAAGAAAATGCATTGGTCACATTTCCTTTCCAGTATTGATTTGTTGCCTCAAGTTGGGTCCTCATCAGTGAAAATGGATGAGGAAGAACATAAAGTACATGGAACACCTAAGAAGGATTTCATCCACCCATTCAAGGAGACAAAATTAGTAAAAAAGGAGGATTTAAAGCCAAGCAAAGAAATCGTAAGCAAGTTTGATAAGGGGGCTAAGAAACAAGGCATAAAGGGTAAGAAGAAAACCAGACAAGCAAAGGTGAAGGTGGCATCAACACAGTCTACCAAGGTTAAGGTAAAGGTTGAAGATACAATCCAAGAGGAGTTTGTAATGAGACCTAGGAAAAGGTCAAGGGTAAAAAATAATGTGGAAGAGGCAACCCCTCAAGTAGTGGAAAAAATTTATGAAGATAGACAGGGAGACAAGAAAGAAGATAACAGAGAGGAAGAAGTGAAGGGAGCTTAAATAATGCAGACAAAGCAGAAGGAAGATATAGCACAATCTGAACAAGGTTTTATACAATATGAAGAAGAGGACCCCAAGGTGGTCAGGATGAAATAAGCCCTTTCAAAATACCAAATGAGGATAGCGTTTATTGAAAATAAAAATAGAGATTTGAAGCAAACAGGTCAACCAGTAGTTAGAAAGATTGAAACACCTCCTAATATCTTGCCAAAGACAAAGGGAAACACGTCTCATTTATTGTATAGGCCAAGGAGATTTCAATGGAATCCAATGGACCCTCAACAAGAGCATCTAAATCAAAACTCAACTATGTACAACAGTTGAAAAAGGTGGCTCAAGCACCTAGCAAGCCACCTTTTGATTAGTTGAAAGAGTATCAAACATGTCTAGAAGAGCTGGAGGAGAGTCAAGAACATGTCAAGAGGTTCAGACAAGAAAATCAGAGTTACAAGATATATGTGCAACATATTCTTGAGAATTATTACAAAGAAGTTCGTGAGGCATCCAAGGCCCTTAACAGAGGTAAGTATTTTGCAAAATGGTCCATTCCAGTGAGGAGACAATATAAAAATTTGTATGTCAGGAATTTGGTGTTGGATGCAAAGTTAAGGAGCATGAAGCAGAGTTTAAATAAGGCACAGGGATTAGTAAATTAGTATAAAGAAGCAGCTAAAATATCTTCTCCTAAAAGGGTGACTAAATTGTGTTCTAAGCTTATGACTAAAGCTAAGCCTACTCTGTCATCACCCATTGAATAGAATGATCCCACTCCTCAAGCCTAGAAGACACAAGCCTCTAGCAGCAAGACTTCAAGCAAAAGGAAGAGGAGGTAATCAGGGCTCACTTCAAGTTTAAAATTTTATTTTAATTTCAAAGGTTTTTTATTTTGTTTTATTCAGGATAGTATTATGAATTTGGTGTTTTGTATTACCATTTAGTAGCAGAGTGGCATTTTTTAAAGGTTGGTGAGCATTAAACAAGCAATTTTGAAAATTCGTTATGTAGTCGTTGTGCAACCATTGAACGGACAATGGTCACACTCTTACACACATATTGAAAGGAAGACACTTGTCATGGTTTAAAGGGGTCAACATGGAACAAATGTGGCAGCCAGGTCAAGCCTTCAACTATCAACCACGTACCAATTTTCAAAGAAAAAAGCATCGGCCGTTGCACAACTGCTACGCAACCTTTGCACAGCCAGCATCCAACTTTTGAGCTTTTTTTATTTTCATTTGGTTCATGAAGATATGATCTTCGGAAGATAAACTTGTTTTATTTAAACATTTTTTTTTTTTTTTATATTTAGTTGAAGTCATCATGCTTTATGTTTTTGCTTTTCATGAAAGGAGGAAAAAGACTTGGAACAACAGAAAGATTTCCTCTTTTTAAGTTTTGTTTCGA
Organism: Pinus taeda; assembly: GCA_000404065.3. NCBI lineage: Eukaryota > Viridiplantae > Streptophyta > Pinopsida > Pinales > Pinaceae > Pinus > Pinus taeda. The sequence continues at coordinate 4,510 of APFE030562691.1, forward strand.
TCCACTATTGGATCAACCATGCAGTGAATATAGAATTTTATCATATTATTGTTTAGTCTATTTAAACCAGTTAATATAATATGAAAAGGTTGTTTTTCGTTTCATTATTGTTGGGAAACTATTGCAGTTTGTTGTTTTGGCCTGTGTTAATGAATTTTCTTGGATGTTGAAGAGATTCCAGTTGAATTGAAAAGATGTTTGTGGTATGAATGTTTCAAAAAATGTTTCTTCTTTAGTTTATATGTTATCCTCTTAGTGTTATCTTAAACTGATTTGAAGGTGTATGGAATAGTTATGCTTGAATTCATTTCGCATGCTTTTGTCTAGATGTACCAAGATATGCGAGTTGCAAATGGAATATTTATACCTTTGAATGTTTTGTCATTTTCTTCTTGATAGTCAGTTATCCAAATTGCAGTAATTAAATGTATGAATAAAAAAAAATCAAATAAATTATATTTATGGGATAAAATGTTTAAAAGATGAGAACCCGTTATCCCTTCTTTAAAGAAAAAAATGAAGTATTGAAGCTAAAGTCGAATTGGCCTGGTAGTGTCATTGATCAGGAGTGTCTAGAGAGACCATTCAAACCACAATGCTGACCTCGATCACATAGTTAGGGCCGACCTCTGACTTGCTTTCAGAAGGAACCACAAAATAAATATGTGCATATAGTTATGTGTAACCTCATAGTCAGCCCGACCTTCGACTTTCTTCTACAAAGACCCAGAAAACAAACATACGTGGCTATAACTTATTACTTTTTTTCACTTAACATAATATTTGATAAATGTAATTTAAAATAATTTATTCTTTTATCAATAAATAAATAAATTCAATAAATTATTTGTAAAAGACATTTAAGATTTAATTTATAGCATATTCACTCATGACAAACTTGATCATATAGCTCATATAAGTCATTTATAAGAGATAATAATAATAATAACAGTGAACCTAAATTTTGAGCTGAGTTGGTCGGGGGGTGTCAGTAGTCGGGAGTGTCTAGAGAGATGGTTTAAATAACAATGTTGACCTTCGATCTCATAGTGGGGGTCGACCTCTGACTTGCTTCCAATAGGAGACACAAAAGAAATATGTGCATATAGTTATGTGTGTTTATAACGACCACCTCCAACCTCATAGTCAACCTCACCTCCGACTTGCTTCTATGAAGGCCCACAAAACAAACATATGTGTCTGTAATTTATTATTTTATTTTTTCACATAACATATTATTTAATAAATGTAATTTAAAATACCTTATTCTTTTATCAACAATGAAATAAATTCAAAAATTTATTTTTATAAGGCATTTGTTTAAGGCAATTTTATAGAAAGATTATTATTCTTTCTATCTAAAAGTTTAAGATAACAAATCCAAAAACTACGTAAAAATTAAAACAAAATTAGGATTAAAATGTTTAAAAGATATAAACCCGTCAACCCTCATCTAAAGAATAAAACAATATGAATATGGTTCATAAATTACAAAAGACGAAAACAACTAACTTAAACATCAGTTGCAACTTCAAGACTGCTTGAAGCTAAGCCTTTTCCAAGATGGCTCAAAGCTCGACTCTTTCCTTATGATTGTTCTCCAAAGAGACGCAGACTTCCCGAACACGAAGTTGTTCTCGACCTCAACTATGGGTTTCCTTCGACTCCAAAGAAACCCCAAAAGCTGAAATGGAGAGAGATGCCCCTATTATAAATTTGATTTTTTTTAAATGTACTCTCACAACTATGGCTCAACCATGTTCCTCTATCCATAAAATTTAGGAAGAACGTACAATAGAAAATCCCACCTTTGGAAACTCAGAATACAGGTAACATTGGTATCAAAATTTCTCCAATACAATTGAAACTTGAATTTTTCCATTGATTCTTCTATGTTTTTTTTTCTAGTTAGCAGTTATCTGAGATTGTAATCTCCCATTACTTTAAGGATAACTTTTTATTCCAATAAATTTAGTTTTTTGGAAAAAAAATAATAGAAGCAATGTGCCCTATGGTAATGGACTGAGCATAAAATGCATGAGAAAACTCGCATAAATGAGTCTGCTAAAATGGAAACATGTGTCAACTCTGACATCGCAATATGCCACATCTCACTAAGGTCAGAGTTATTTTCTTCCCGAGCTAGATGTTTATGTCAATAGAAATTTGACCCCCCGACTATCTAAAATGACATGATGTGCAGTCAGAGCTGTCACATTGCTCATGAGCCTTCTGAAAAGGAAAAGATCCCTATACTCATGGCTTCACAAGTTTCATAGTAAATTTCGGGAAATCTTCGCCATAACCTCTACAGAAAATCATGGAATTAGGATCGTGAGATAATTTAAAACCAGAACATATGGAATTAGGGTCGATACCTTTCCCACGGGACTTCCGCAAAGCAAAAAAGATGGGCCGACCTCCAACCTAGCTTTAGTTAGTTAATGTTGGTTTATTCCTACAACATTGCATCCAAACCATCGAAACTTGAGTCGAAAATGTATTTAATACTTCTAACCCATTAAACCAAAGTTTGCTCACAGAGGGAACTCAAAAATGTACCAAGTTTCCACCAGTAGAATCCAACAATCCACTTACTCGAACAATTGTTATGCTCTAAATTCTAAAGTCTTGCCTGTAAATTCTGTGAAATAGTGAACCATTAGAACTCCAAATTATGCACCACGCCCATTAAACAAGAAAATAATGTTCATATATTTACTTGACTAAACACCTTCAATTTTCTGCACAAAAAATTTATTGCTCACATCCACCAAAGTAAAAAGAAAAGAAAAAAAAACCCTCACTTGGTAACAACAAAAACTGACAACCAGAAGTTATGCCACACAAAAAACACAGACACAGAAACAAGAAATCCAGCCTCAATAAGCACCACAAATAAAAATAAATAAAATAACGACTTTGAACATTGGAAACAACTAAATCTACTTCTCGATAATCCATTAACCATAATAATAAATTCTCCGCTAACACTCTTAAAATGAAATTAACGCCACCACAGCTCAAAGAAGCCCATGTTCACTCCCAATTGTACGAAGGATTGCCCTTTCCTATACCTAAACTATACAATCCAACCTATCATGCACGGAAGGATGGCATTGACCCTTGAAATCTAGAGCAGGGGATGCGATGACGCGCTAACATCACACAAAAATTTCAGCCAAAAGCCTAATGTTAACTATAGAAATTTGAAAAGTGCACTAGTACAGACAAACTAATAACTTGGAACTGATCATAGATATCATTGTGTAATCAGTGACATAATAATTACTTTTTGAGAGAAAGAATGAGAATCAAACATATAATTAATAAATAAAAAATAATTTATTAGTTAATAAAATTAACTTACACTACAATTCTAGGATTTTATTAATATACTTAAAAGTAATTTTTTAAAATAAAAAGTTTCTCCCTCTCTTTGAAAGCATCCATATTATTATGAATAAAATATTTTTACTTTGTTATGAATACATTTTTAAGCAAATCCACTATCCATATTTTAGAAATTGCAAAGACGCCATTTTTATGATATTTTAGAAATGTAAGGATATTCAATTCTAAACATGTGCCATTAACATTTTTTCTTTACTTATGGTTGAGTTTATTTTATTTTTCTTATTACTAAATTAAAACATTTTGTTTTGTTTTATTTATCATCGAATTAAAACATTTTCAATTGTTATCGCATATTTTATGATGACTTAGCATAGATTTATATTAATTTCATTTAATATAAGTAAAAAAATTATAAAAAATTCTGAGTTGCAATTTTTTTTTAAAAACCAAAATATTTTTTTTAGAAACTAAAATATGAAGAAATATTTGTGAAATCAAGAAACTTGATCATTTTGAGTTTTTGATAGATCTCAGTTTAAGATGGATCTACACTCATTCTTTATATATACACACTATGATATACACACCATGAATAAACTCCATGCCAAGAATGAAATGAATTAATTATACATCTCCTTCATTTTGACCAACACATCAATAAAATATTTTAATTATAACAAATTTTATACTTTCAATTGCTTCATATAATATAGATAGTTGAAATTGCAATATTTTACTTACAATTGAAATATTTTATTTATAAGATTTCCATAATTTTATTTAATTATCAAATATTTCAATGTAATATAAATAAAGTATTTTAATATGCACATTAAGCAAATTATTTCAACTAAAATACTTGAATACCAATAATATATAGAGAGAAATATCAAATATATAGAGAGAAAGATTAGAAAATTTTATTGGTTTGTTGATCAAAATAAATGAGATGTCCCTAGATCTAGGTGTCCAGGTGACAGAGGGACACATTAACCACCCTCATAATTAATGTGACTAGTGTAATTAATATGAGAGAATGGCAACACCTCTATCTTTGGCTCTTAGTTTCCCGAAGATTGAGTGTTGGTGATGGTGGGATGCTATTATTGCTCTAACATTTATAGCTTAATAGGGATTGGTACACTTTTCCACCTAATTGTCATAATCATCCGCTTGAGGAGAATGTTAAAAAGGCCAAAGGTGTTGGCAGCAAAAGGTAGAGGTGTTAGTTGTAGAAGGTTGGAGGAATGGGCAACAGCAGGTTGGAGGAGTGGGTAGCAGAAGGTTGGAGGTGTTGGCAGGAGATGAACTGCAATATCCATACTCTGTAGATATGGTGACAAAGCGTGGTTGCCCAAAAGGGAGTTAGAGGAAAAGGCAAACCACCTCTCCTTGCATGGCCAGGGAGCTGAAAATTTTGATGACAACATCCACCAACAATATCAGTTCTTAGTTGTAGACTTAGAGGCCCAATATCTAGGAAACACCCAAAAAACCTTGTGGGCTCTTTGTAATTTGTTAGTTCCTAACCTCAAAGATTAGGAAGTTGTTACTTTGGGGCTTAAGGGTCATGTTATGGACCTTGAATTTTACATGAGTCACGCTCGAACAATGTTACAAGCTATTGTTGGTATTTTGAGCCTTCAACTCCTGAATCCTTCCTTGCCTGCAAACAATTGCTCTTTTCGGAGCTTTGCAGATTTTATATCATAAGATGCCAGACCCCGTAAGAAGAATACAAGAATAATTTAGGGTCAATCATCATCCATGCCTCGACAATCGTGTAGTGCAATGGAGGAAATTCTATTGGATCCTTTAACGTCTTGTAGTAAAGGAGCCCTAACTAGATGCCACGGTGGTTTCAACCATCCTCCGCCAACAATACACCATTTGCGAGTTGGGAACCCTCTCCCAACTAAGCACCCCTTCCTAATTACAATGACTACTACAAACCAATGTTGGTGGAATGGCAAGATCCACTAGAGCACAAGCAAGGCAAGGAGAACCCCAACAAGTAGAACTTGGCACTGCTCAGGTTACCATTACGCCTCAGGTCATTCTGTGGCTACTATTTTTCTGTTGTTATCATATTTGTTTTACGTTCTAAATTTTCCAAGAGGTCATATGGTTTCACTCACAAGGGAAGATGGTCCTACCTGTAATATTTTTATGACAACTGACCTTTTTGGCTTTTCATCTAGTAATCAACTGGCTAAGAGTTTCCAAGTTTGTCAAATATGTATATCTTTTGTAATACAACGATTCCTAGCTTACAAAATAAAATAAAAAAGGAAATGTGCAATTCTTTCCTTGCTTAGCATGGAGTTCATTCATAATGGGTGAATATGTGTGTATGTATTTCAATTCCATATTAAAAATTCAATGAATCACACATTTACATTTCTATTATTAACAAATTATATATATAATTATAATATATATATATTAAATATATATAATAATATAATATATATATATATATATATATATAATATTGATATAAAATTATTTTATTTAAAGTGGACATTAAAATATTTAATTACATGGATAGTCATGTCTAGTTTGAAATAGGACTTCTAAATTTTTAATTTAAATATCAATAATTATTAGGTGAATATTAGGGATGTAACCTCCATGAAATTGATTTAATAGTAGTCACAATAGGGGTTGAGATTTATCTTAAAAGTACTTCTTCCATTTTCACTTTTCAATTTAATTAAAAAAAGTACCATGTTCACAACTATAATTGAATTAGATTATCATTACTTGTTGTTTATTTACTATGTATTTCTTATTACATGTATATATATTTAAATTATATAGTTATTCTTTTTATAATTAATTGAGCAAGTATTATCAACTTCCTAATCCTGTTATCTTATATTAGGTTATTAACTTGTTGAGTGACTGATTATGTGATTGGTTCTTACAAGAACTTATTAGTATACGATGTTAGTTACATACCCACAGCTCACACAAATATATTAGTATCCTATGATGATAATATAGTATACTAATTAAACCACCATATAAATTAAATACTTGGAAAACTTCGATAAGCAATAATCCATAATAATCATCAAAACACTTAGTGAAGGTGGATTACATTTTTGGGCCAATTGTGGTGATTAAATTTCAAGTTTTTCCTTTTTTATTGAATTGAAGCCCTCAAAATTCATATAAGCAATGTGAATTTTAATTCGGAGTAAAAATACAAATTGTGGAGAATTATGTTGTTGTAATGATATAAAATTAGTGTCGTACAATATGTCAATTTTACATTAAATGAAATGATTGCCTTTGCAATTTTTCAAACATCTTAAAAGATATGCATGTGTTTATGTAGCATAACTTAGTCTAAAATGTGTAATTTTTTAAAAATATATATATGAGCATGATCTACATGGACAGAGCTAATTTTTTCATATTAAAATATTTTTTTATTCAAATATATATTTTTTATTATTTTTTGAAGTTGGTGAAGTAATATTTCAATTACATTTTGCAGACACATGTGTTCACATAAGGTTTTTTTCAACTATTTAAATAAATTAAAAAACCAAAAGTACCTTTTTGATAAGGACTCATAAACGAAGATAGTGATATTTTTTGAAATTTTTTTGTTGTGTATATTTTATGATATTGATTTTTTATTTAACCTCTTTAAAACAATTTGAAAACAAATGTAAGCATTATGATTAAAAGAAATTAGATGAAAAATATCATATGAATTTGAAAAATTGAAACTCATATGCCATTGGATAAAGGATTCCTTCATGAATTAAACTTGTTCAAATTTAGCACCTAAGGACAATTTTAGCCATAAGTCTGCCAGGGTACAAAATGGTGTTGCAGGAAATTTTGCAGAAGGGGTACTGAAATTATGGATTTTAGGACTTAAGAGGCTCAATGAGAACTTAAAGCACTCGATTGAGTGCATAAATTTCAAATTCAAATAGATTGATCAATGGTTTCGTAAACCTCATTTTAAAATTCCAAATCTTATTAGAATTTTTGTTTTCATGTCATGTAGAAGCCTTATTAAATTTAATATTAATATTAAAAAA
>APFE030562692.1:0-64502 GCA_000404065.3 Pinus taeda
TGTATTTTCATTTTTTTTATTTTTAATTTTATGTTTTCATTATTTTTTTGAAATTTTAATGTTTTTCAGAGTCATAACAAAATCTTTTGCACCATTATTTCAAAATGTTGAAAATTTACCCAAAAAAAAAGTGTTATTCCAGCATCAACACTTTTTGTTTTGAGGGTGTTTTTTGCACATAAAAATTCGGTTTTACGGGCTTTTTTTAAAATGTTGGAAATTGACCCTAGAAAAAAATCCATCGTTCCATTATTAACACTTTTCATTTTCAGGTTGCTTTTTGCACAATTTTTGCACAAAAACTTTGTTCTCACTGCCATTTTTAAAACATGTTCAAAATTGACCTTAAAAAAAACCATCATTCTAGAATACACACTTTTTGTTTTTAGCACCTTTTTTCATGTTTTTTCAGGGTTTTTTGGGAAGAGTTCTCGTTTTGAGTTTATAGTTCCCGTTTCAAAGTTTACATTGTTTGTGGTCACATGATATAAAATACAATTTCACCACCGACAGTTAAGCTTACGAACAATTTTATATTTGAAATTGGCAATGTTTAAGGCTAAAACATAACTACATTGAGTACCCCATGCTTGGTCTTCACAAGCTATTTAGGAACTCATAGTGGTTTGGTGATCCAACGCAATTTCCAAATCACTTTCCTAAAAAGACTCTAACAAACTTGTAAGAAAAAATTTGATTCTGGTTTTTTATTGAGTTGCAAAAAATGTAAGATTCATGCATGGAACATAGTATAGATATTGATATTTATACATTTGTGACCTCTTCAACTAGTTATGAATTGGGAGAAGGCATGTGACTTTCATGTATTGTCTATTCTAGGCATGCTCTCAGCTATACAGGCATTTTAGAGACAATATTCACCTCCAAAATAGTACATGCCCTGGTTAAGTGGCCAACAACCATGCTGAAGAGTTGGTCCTGGAAGGTTTTACTCAGTGGTCCTAGCTGAAAGGTTAACTCTTGGGTAGCCCTTCAGTCACATATGATATATAAATGGTTACATATTGGGGCATTATTTTCTTGAATCTAAATTTAGACATCTTTCAGTAGCTAAATTGAAGAAATTACCATAAATTTGGATAAGATATTGTATAATTTGTCTATCTCTTCCTGCTTTGCCTTCGATGCATAACAAAAAATTGAACAATGATGTCTTCTTTTGGAGTAATTAGTCAAGTTGTTTCTGATGGAGTAATTGGTAATGCAACACTTGCGCCAATGTCTGAGTTGATAACCAAAGTTTTATTGCTAGTTAGAGACACCATTCATGCTGCAAAAGATGTGATTTATGACCAAGAGAGACTCAGGGAACTTATCCATAAATTTGGATAAGATCTTGTATAATTTATCTATCTCTTCCTGCTTTGCCTTTGATGCATAACAAACAAAATTGAACAATGATGTCTTCTTTTGGAGTAATTAGCCAAGTTGCTTCTGATGGAATAATTGGTAATGCAACACTTACGCCAATGTCTGAGTTGATAACCAAAGTTTTATTGCTAGTTAGAGACACCATTCATGCTGCAAAAGATGTGATTTATGACCAAGAGAGACTCAGGGAACTGTCCCTGTATCTGGAAAACGTTAGGCCTATTTTAACAGAGCTTAATAATAAGAATGTAAGGGAAACTCAGACTATTATACAATCTCTTGGGATTTTTGAAAGGGTACTCAAGGTCGCAAAGAATTTTATTAATACTTGTTCACAAAAGAGAAAGTTTTATCTTCTTCTCAATTGTAATAATATGGTGAAACAATTACAAGATATTATGAGGGAAATTGGATATGCTCTGAGTTTTCTTCCTCTGTTGGCATCAAATGTGTTCTTTGTAAGGATATGCAAAATGTCGAGTTCAAGGCAGTAGTGGCAGAAGAGGAAATTGTTTATCAAATTGAATCTGGGATCAGAGAGGCATACTAATAGTGTTTACTCAAATAAATTACTTTTTCAGATTACCAAAGTAGTGGGAGTTTCCATTGATACATCGGCTTTTAAATAAGAATATGAAGAGTTTAAAAGGGATATGGAAGATACCATATTGAGAAAAAAATTGAAGCAAAGGCTTTGTAGATGGAAAAAATCATTGGATTACTTCGTTGTGCAGATGTGGCATCTTCTGCCAAAGAGAGGGATAATATATATTACGAGAAAAGGCTCTTATTGGGAAGTCATTCTTTGCCTCCCTTACAATCCTTTTAGTATCCAATTTCTTGAGAGGTAATGGAAAATCATGTTGATATTTCTTCTTGTCAAACATTTTATAGAAGTTATATTGAAATATGTTTTGCAGAGGGGCACACTACTTGTCGCATGACTAATCAAGTGCTAATCAGTAAAAAGATCAAACCGAATATCATACTTCGAAGGTCTATAGAAGAGTGGAAGGATAGAAATACAATGGTCACAATAGCTTCATTGAAACCTAATTTGGATTCTAATGAGAAGCATACTATGTTGTATGCTCTTAATGAATTACTAAGGTTAAGAATGAAGAAAGAAAAGAAAAGACAATGGATGGGAGCAGAAGGTTACATTTGTATTTTAGTTGTCCTTCTGGGACGAAATAAGCTATTGATTAGGAACAAAACACTAGCATTACTTTGTAGCTTGATAATTCTTCCTTGATACAAGGCCAAAAACCTAATGGTTGCATGGCTGGAAGTCCTCTATATCACATTTTAGGTTCTTTGGATCAAGTGCATGGACCCACTTGTATCATGAAAGACATGATATATCTCCTGTCCATTAGACTCCTCATAGGAATTTGGCTGGCTACTATGAAAATTTTTAGGGATATCATCTCTATGGCCCTACCTCTCACCAAGTGACTAAGCATCATGATGCTATCTTTGATGATCCTTTTCATGATGACTACTAAGATCTCTTCTATAGCTCCTTTCTAGTGATGAATCTCATCATGTATCCATGGAACATGCATCTTCTTCTCTTGTTGGGTTGCTTTTTGATGACTCCCAGCTGGTTGTACTGAACCTTTCTATGTCTCCATCTTGTGTTGGTCCACCTATACAAACTCCTCAGAGTTCATTCTTTGTAGTTATTGAATAATTTATGGGGAGTTAAGAATTAAGGGATTACTTCATCATCTAGTCCATCCTCTCCTTTGGATGTTTCTTCCAGCCTTCCCTTGCTAGATGAGGTCATCATAATTGGTACTTCATCTTGAGGTGTACAACCTAGTGATGCTTCTCCTTCCAAAATGTAGTGATGCCCAACTTTGAGATGATACTGTTCATGTAGATGTACAACAATTTTTTGATGATGGTAACAAACCCTCTACTACATTGTTTCCATCTTTTCTTTGATGGTTTGATTCTTAGTGATCTCATGCTTCTTGTTCTGGGTTGATCATGGTGATGCATGTACCTTTCATTTTCATGTAGATAGTTTTATTGACACATATTTTCTTTCCACTCATGGTTTTATTATAGGAACGTGATCCTAGACACATGAATCAATATGTGTGAAATTATGGGGATGATATGCTCGCAAAATCTACCTTTGTGTTTTGAAACATGTCCACAATCCCAAAGGAAAAATGACTTATCACTTGCAAGGAAAAAGGGACCACAAATGGACATACTGTGGAAGTTCCAAGCTCATAATTATGACTAGAAAAGATAGAAGAGGCTAAAATATGACCAAGCTGCTCATGTGCTAGCTTTTAAAATGAAACTAGAATTTTTGATAATAAAGATGTTGTTAGGCTCAGTGGTGTGATGTTCTTTGTTAGCAATTTGTTATAGACTCGTTAATGTTGTTCCATTTGATATATGGAATACAACTTCATTTCTAGAAACAAATAAGAATATACTCTATGACAGTGAATTTGAAAGGACAATGGCAAGAATTTCACATGGATCTATTCACTTAGTAGCCTATATCCAAATAATTACACCAACATTCATTCTCAGGTTTGATATTATTGCATGTCCAACTAGTTTTTCCAAGAACTAAACAGATACATAGCTTGTCATGGAGGTTTTACATCCAAGAATATTTACACTCCATTTGTAAATCATTATGAAATCGTAGTGTTCATCATACAATGTTACACTATATCTACACAATATTGTATTGATTGGGTCATAGGATTGAACTTTGTCGTAGTTGTTTTGTCAATTTGATCCCTGCTATTCTTGTAGCTCATTTTCTCGTATCCAAAATAAACATACATATGAAACAATCTTTGTCTAATATGTATTATCTATATCACAAAGTTTGTAACAGATCAACTATGGCTTTAATATGGAAAGAAACTACTCAATCTAACCCTAAAAAGCCTAATCAAGAATGATAGTTCTGATGTGCACTACTTTTTTCAGTGTTGGGTGATCTCCATGTTTTCCACTTGGGACAAACTGCCATAAAAGACAAAGCGACCCCAAGTGTCGGATAAGAGAAGCAAGACATGATATGATGAATATATATTTTCTCCAATATTAAGAAGTTGGATCTTGGGAAATTGTCTACACATTGTTTATGCGTGTAGGTCCTTTGTAATAAAAAATTATATTTCTTTTTCTTCATCAAAATATTTTTTCGTTTGTACAACTTCAACAATAATTGTTTTGAAAGCAAGATTCAAACTATGAACTGCACATGGTGTCCCAAACATATGGTCATACATTCTCAATGATTGCATCAATTTCTTTGTGTGACCTTGCATTGTCTGTGATAACTTGCATGACGTTTGAAGCATAGTCACCATACAACCTAGTTTGGGCTTGGGGTATTTATTTTTTCACACCTTTTTTGTATTGTACATATAAAATATGGTCAATATATGATTTCTTGTATTGTATCTGTCTCTGTATTGATAGGTGGAACAAAAATATTCCCTATACAAGTTCAGGGAAAATCTCCCCTAAAATCATTGTTAAAAAAAAGTAAAAAGGCCTCAAAAATATATATTTAAAAGGTCTTTATGGCATAACCTCTGTATAAGTTTACAACACATCCACATCTTTAATTTTATCTACTTATTTTTTAAATTTTCTAGCATTTTGGAAAATTCACATGTTTTTCATTTTGTGATTTGTAGACGCCTACATCTTGGTTGTATGGGATTTGTTTAAGAACACAATTTTGTTGTATAGCATCAATATCCATATTCAAATATTGTAGCCATGATTTTAAATCTCCATTGCTTTTGTAACTCTCAGCCATGCATTCAATCTTTTCTCTTTATTTGAAGCTTTATTGCTATGAAGAAGTATGGGCTTGAAAGAGACATACTATAAAATTTATTGATGGTTGGTTTCCTGTATTAGTCCACAACAACTTCTCCTTCTGTATAATGATGGTGCATACTTTTTCAAAATTTGTCTCTTGTAACCAATGGGTGCATCATTCACCACTCTAAACATGACTTGCCAATATAGATACATAATATTCTATAAAGGGAATACCACATGCATGTATGGCAGGGGAAACTCCACTATCTATTTCTTCCCTCTTGCAATCAATCAAACATTATTTCCAAGAGTTTGGTGTTCAATCTCTTCCAAGCTTCCTCAATTGTTGAGGAAACTTTCTGCCCATTTTTTTAATCTACGAGAACATGCTCGCTGGGCCTCCTTTCCTCCCTAGCTAACTTTGCATCATCATGCTCCTTTTGAAATTGTGCCTCAATCTTTGCGGTGATAGATTACAAAACTCAACCCCATTGTTAGGAATCCAAAGAAAAAGTGCTTTACCCCTTGAGTATGAGTCCAAAATTTTCCTTGCACCTATGAAATTCCATAAGTAGTTTCAACTTTTCACCTTATTTTTCACCTTTTTCTTTATCTTTCTATGAGACAATTCCAGAAAGGGGAATCAATGGGAAATTTATGCTATTTTTTTCACCATCTCCTTTCCCTTTGCCACTTCTTCCACCATGATTTCTATGATCGTATCCTCCCCAAGATCATGAATGAGATTCCATCAAAAGAATATATGAGAGTAAGAGACATAAGAACAAGTAAGAGTTTTGAGTGTTGTTCTGTTGGCAAAAACGCTATTCCTCCCTTAAAATCTACTTGCCAACGTTGTTTTCAGTGTTGTTATACCAAACTTCTCCACCCTATGTTGTTCTCATTTATGTTGTCCAAATATGCTCTCCAAAGTATGAAACTGAAAAATCAGATTAATTGGGGTTTCAAGACTTTTTTTAGAGAGCCAGGGGGCAAAATTTTGATAAATAGGGGGCCCATCCCTCCTCAAATGCTAGTTGGTGTGGGGATGCCATGTGGATCCACTCTACCTATTCCCTCCAAAATCAGCAAGGTATTTTACAACTTTATTTTTTATTCTATGCATGAAATGTTTCTCATGTTGATCAATGTTGCCCTATAGATTCTGATGTGAATCAATAAATCTGCATTTCAAATACAAACTGGAAACATGTTTTCCATTCTAGGATGGTGATTCTAAGGGTGGCAAATTGTCTAGGATTCATTATGTATTTTTATATTTTATTGTCGTTAAAATAAGTATTATATCTATGCTTAATATGCCTTGAAATTCTAATCTATCTAGTGGAAATGGTACTTCTATTATGTACGCTATGATAATCTAATTCAGATATGGAGACTGTAGCCTCAAAATCAATCTAATATTTTCTCTGAAATATTTCCAAAAAAGTAAAGAGGTTCTCAAAATTGTGTTCTTGAAAGTATCTCATATGGTTGACTATCTCCAAATTAGGTGATATCTTGATCTTAAGTTATATGCTCTTTTCCTGAAGTCAAAACTTATGGGACTCACTTTGCTCTTGTTTTTACAAGTCCTACTTATGGGTGCAAGTCACGATCAATTGAAGAAAGCTAAACATGTTGTTCAATATGTAGGGTTTGTAGCTTACCATTTAGCCCTTGAGACCTATTTCCTTGCAAATGAAGGTGCCACCTTTCCTGAACTTCCCTTGAAATAACCAATAACTATTGCATTTCCAGACAAACAATTAAGTTTAGATAGATCTATTTCTATGATACTCAGTTCTGTTGTTCCTATTCCAGAACAAAACCAGTCAGGAGAAATGCAAAACCTAAAAATGTATAAGACAATGTCAACTGTATCTACCTTAGCAAATGATCCTCTGATTGATAAGAATAAGGGAGATTCCAAACCATCTCTTACTAGCAGAGGGATGGGGCCACCTATATCACATGTTACTAGTAAATCTAATGTTGATGGAACCAGTCTTGTTTAAACAATTTTTTTTTAATAAATCCTCCATAGGAGATACATAGGCTCAATTTACAGGGGTATAGTGGGATATATATCCATTTGGACAAAGAACTTCCTTGCCAACTACTCCTTCAAGTGATTTATCTCGATGTCAACTTCAATAAAGTCATATCCAAATGAAATTATATCTCCTGTGGGTCCAAGTTCATATGGGGCAATAACATCATATTTAGAACTTCATGATAAGGAATGAAAAGATTTAGATATGGAAAATGGTTTCATTGTTTTTGTTTCATCCAAGGTTAATCTTAATTACCAAATAACGACAGAGGAGATATCTGAGAGGGTGGCATGGGAGAAGCAAGGAATAACAGAAAAAGAAAAATAAAGGTTTTTACAGATGAGCAACTTTTAGGGTACATAAAGAAAGAATGGGTTTTCTCTAAAGAATACTTTCCACCTTCTCCTCTTGATCATCAAAGGATATTGGTTTTGTTATCAAGTTTTTGTGTGTTGAAGGGGATAGTTTGTGAGCATTCACAACTCTTTCACATCAAGTATTATGGTAGTTTTGACAAGTCACTAGGAAGGTACCTCTGGAATGATTTGTTTGACCAAGTAATGATTTTTCTTCATGTATTTTTCTTCTTCCATAGCTTTCTCTTTCTATCTTGTAGACCTTGCATTTACACAGTAATAATTGGCAAATTTTGATGTAACAACATATAAAAAACATGCAAAATCCTTTTTGTTTTTGTAATGAACCCTCAGAAGCACATGTTCTTTGCTATACACATTGTCAAGGTAGCCTCACGATATTGGTAAGACAATTACTCTTACTATTGACATTATCTAAAGAATGTGAAGGAAAAATATGGATGTGGCATAGGTGCTTAAAATGTGCAAGGAAAGATGGATTTCCAGAAGCAACTCGACGAGTAGTCATGTCTAATGTTGCATGGGGTTTATCCTTTTGAAAATTCTTAGAGCTTAGTTTCTCTAATCATATTGTAGCAAGTAGAGTTGCAAGATGTGGTCATTCATTACATTGAGACTGTATTTTCTTTTATGGGTATTCCATTGAATTCGATTGCTTTATATTTTGCAAGCAATTTTCATGTTTTTTTTTTTTTTTGACCTTGTGATATCTTAGATAATTTATGTAGCTCTTTACTTTTCTAGAGTACCCATAATTGAGTATGATAATTAATGACTATTCCATACTAATATATTGGACATACATTGTTCCCAAATTCAATGTGACAGGTTTGGCAGTATGATTGCATGTTTCCAATATTCCTCCATCAATGTTCTAACTCTGCATTTGCCACCTTCAAAATTAGGGTTCTAGGATCTGCATCAACAAGATTGGCTCATAAAGGAAGTTGAAAAGATACTTTATGATACAAATTGTACATATGGGTAGAAGTTTGTTAATTAATATATGCCTATCATACATATGGTGTAGGACCCCCCAAATCCAAACTAATGTGCATTTTGATGCAAATGAATAGGTTGCAAATAAAGTGGGAATGTTGTTTAGAGAGGTTTTTAATTTTCTCAAACATAAAATCGCCACATCTGGATCCTTTTATTATGGTATTAAGGTTCTTGAATCAAGGAGGAAAAATGCAGAGCTTGAAGGAATGTTGTATAAATAGAGAGTTGAATTTGAGGTGATATTATAGATGTATATAAAGGTTGTTTAGTGTACTTTAGGTTGTCTAATATTTCCATATTTTTTTATAGAAAATTCTTAGTTGGAAATCATTTCTTCACAGGGTTCATTATTTTGATGCAATCTATCAAATTCAAATAGGGTTTGTTGCAAGATGTCATTGTTAGTGTTGGGCACGTTGGAACTTGGAAGACTTGTTGCTAATATTTCAACGATAAACAATATAAGGTGTCTTCTTCTTTATAAGGCCTATGAATAGGATCACCATCTTTTCGATTTATATTCATCTCTTAGAGTGAAAAACTCTCTTTCCAAATTGGAATCTAATCCACTGGAGGATTTTAAGACTCCATATAAGGAATATGATTCTAGCATAAATGAAAAAGTTGGAGACCATCAAGGTATAGTCAAGGATAGTAACAATGCTAGTGGTGGTTTTGACATTCTGATGACAAAGGACACATGCTCCATGGTTGATGGAAATTGTTTGGAAAAAGTTATCTGTTTTGAGAATCTTTATTTCAAAGATATCCAAGCTTGCAACAAGCATGTTTTAAATAATGGATCTGGGAAACTTTCCATGATTAGTAATGTGGGAAATTCCTACTTGTGTGACCATTTAGAAGGAATTAGGAGTATGCATGGAAAATTAAATCAAGGCATGGAAATTATTAAATTGGCAGAAGGTAAAACAACCTAGAATATCTGGATGACGTGGAAGGAGATCCAAACATTAGATATTGATCCAATATAACTCATGGTACCATGTTTCATACTTTTTACATGGATATTGATGAATGAAATACCAACATCAATGTTTCTGAGACAATGATTTTTGAATAGTTGATAGTAGGGACAATACAAACGGTTTGGATGAAGATATGGCAACCTGTTGGAAACTATCAGAGCAGGATTCTCCTATCCTAGCTAATTTATCAAATACATTAGATACAACATGGACAGGTGAATGCCAATTAATAGAATCTTAGGCTGTATATGTGACATCACAAGGGCAGGAAGTTGGTTCTACCACTTTGTCTACTAGTGCTAGTGGCAGTGAATCTATAGACAAAAAATATTTCAATCCAGTTCAACAAATTGCAATAGGAGACAAGATGATGTCTGAATCTACCTAAAACATGCATGATAAAGGTGGAATAGAGGTGCCTAAGAAAATTATCCCTCCCTAACCAGTAAAATAATTAAATCTATCAGAATAGTTTGGAAGTTTCATCGGGGCTCCTATGTCAACCTTACCAAAATGTTGTAGCAAGAGTTTACAAGAAAACTTATCGGGTCTGCTAGAGTTTACTCTCAGAGAAGCTATAGTCTTATGTTTGTCTCAACTGTCAGTCATAGGGTGGTAATGGAGTGGGTAAGTTGCGTTTACCAATTGGTGTCAATGATATGGTTATTGTTGTTTATAATGATGAGCCAACAAGCATAATAACTGATGCACTAAGATCACAAGAATATCAAACTTGCCTTTATGACAAGGTACCTGATAGTGAGAATCAAAAGGAAATAGACAGGGATAAAGAAAAGGAATGTGCAAATTTATTTGGTATGGGTGGAGTTGTTTCAAATCCACTTTAGCTGTCAGATGGTTCCTTAGACTTGAGTAAAGTTCTTTCTAAAGAGATAAGTTTAGGATATGAGGATATTTACACATATGGCTCCAAAGGGAATGGGGGTTTAGATTCATCACTATATCGAAAAGGCACATGCAAAAATATCCTTTCGTGATGAGGGTCCTCCCAGAAAAGTTAAGTACTTGGTAACCTGTTATTATGCAAAACAATTTGATTCCCTTAGGAAAACGTGTTGTCCAATAGAGATGGACTTTAGATTGTCACTAAATTTCTGCAAGAAATGGGGACATCAAGGAATAAAGAGCAATGTGTTTTTTGCAAAATCCTTGGATGAAATATTTATTATTAAGAGAGTCACCAGGACATAATTGGAGTCTTTTATGATTTTTTTGTCAAAATATTTCAAATATCTATGTGACTCATTATGTTCTGGAAGCTCCATATGTTTGGCAAAGATCCTTGGTATTTATCAAGTTGGATACTCATATAATTGTTTATCCTATATTTGACAATTACCTTTTGTAGAATCCTAGAGAGTTTACCTTGCTTTGTTTGCTTCATTGTGTGTGTGCATGTTACATAATGTGCTTATCTTTCAAGTCACTATAAAGAATGCAAAAGGTGGCAAAGAGATGAGGATGAATTGATGGTAATGGAAAATTTGATGTTTGTAAGAAATGTAACATGAGTTTATGACCTCAAAGGTTCTGGCTTCTCCTGTTATAATACATATTCATCAGGAAACAACAAAGTTCTTTTGTACTAGAATTTCTTAGAGACCATGACAACTGCTCCAATATTTCTTTGGAATAAAGCTAAGCACCTTTTGGAGAGAGAAGTCTGGAATGATACTTCCTTTCTTGTGGTAAATATAGTTTTCATTTTTCTTAATCAAACATAATTGTAATCTTAGTTTCAAATTTTTGTTAAGCTAGTCAATTATCATGATTGTGTGCAATGTGTGTTTGTAGTCAATTGATGTAATGGATTATTCCTTACTTTTTAGAGTTGAGGAAGAGTGTTGTGAGATGGTTTAGGTAAGACTAGATTCATACAATGCTCAGTTTTGGTAAAATACACTCATACATTTTCTTTGAAATATATTTTCTCATATTTGATTTTCCATTTTAGGTAACATTATTAATAATTTTAGCTGCTTGGGTCAAAGCATGTATCTATCAATGTTTCAGAGATGAATATACTAACTTTTTTTTTCTTTGTTTCAAGTTTCAATACATGAAGTTTAGTTTACATTGGCGATAAAGCCAACATTTCTTTCTATGATGTTTTTTATGCAACGAAGTTTCCTAATTATGATAACCTAATGATTGTGATGATATTACAATTAACAAACTAAAAATTCTTTATGAGAGGTATATTCTCTTGATATTACACTTTTATGATAGGACCAACCAACGAGTATTGGCAGTCAAAGATTTCATTATTTGTGATCATCATTTATGTGAAAAGGTTGTGGGTTCCTTGATTTAAAGCGTTAGGAGAAGCTCATTTTAAGTTCCTCATGTGGATCTAGCTATCAGCTGAAGTAAAATGTGCCCATCTTCTTTTTCTTTTCCTTTTAATTCTTCTGATAATATCTTCTAGTTGAATATTGTCTTTATTTTTCTAGTCCAATTACCTTCAATGCTCTAGTATTGAACCTTTTTTATGCCATGAATAAATAATTCTGGTTGATTTTAAAATGCCTCCTTGACTTATCTTTTCCAGTCAACTAAAGTTAAGTGTATTAACACCATTTTCTAAACTCAAAAGGTTTCTAAATTCATCATTTAAGATGATATGATTTTGTTTGTCCTTGATGAGAAGAATAAAGAAGTTTTATTTCACGTTTTTATCCTTTCAATGGTTGGTACATTGTAAGTAATTTTTGATTTCTTATTTTTTCCCATTACGGTATATTGGGCTTTTGGTCTTTATACTCACTTTGGGTCCATGTTTTGCAGTGATGTACTAGAATTATGCATGGTTGTTAGTTGGAGCTAATGGTTATCAAGAAACAATGTGAGGTTTAAATGTGCAGCTCCATTAGTGGGAACATACCCTGTCACAGTTCATTAGATTGGTGGTACTATGATTTTGGTCTTTATTCTCACCTTTTTCTCCATGTTTTGTAGTGGCTAGAACTATGCATGGTTGTTAGTTAGAGACAATGGTTATCAAGAAACAATTAGCTTTAAACACCCTTCTTCATTAATGGAAACATCTCTTGTCACAGTTCATTAGATTGGTGGCACTACAAATATTCAACAATTGACAAATCCCAACATTGACCAATGTCACTTTAATGTACTATGTATGCCATCTCTGTTTAATGTACTTTAAACATGTTCAAATTAGTAGATTTCGTTGCTGGTTATTATTTTTCTTATCATCTTTATTTTTCCAACTCTAATCCTATTCCCCATGGATGTTTTTGTTAATCCCCTAGATCTATTCTTGCATGTATATTTATTTAGAGGGTGTTAGCTCAATGGAAGAGCATCTTATTTACAAGTAGGAGGTTCGTGGTTCGTTTCCAACGTGCTTTGTTATTTAGATGTAATGATGATGATTAGTTTTTGGTAGCAGAGATACTTTTGACTATCACCAATGAGTTTATAGTGACATTTTTCTACCCTCACCAAAATATGAAATGGTGACGGTCAATGAACAACACCATAGATATTCATCAATATTGATGACCATGAAAAATCCATCACCATAAATCATTGATGTTCATATGAAATGGTGACGGTAAATAAACATCACCGCATATATATGCATTAATAGTAACAGTCATGAAAGGTCCATAACAATAAATCATGGTTATTCATATGAAATGGTGATGGTCACTATCCATCATTATAATCATCATTGGTGACGGACCTTGAATGTCACCACAACACTTATACTTTTGGTGATGCCACCACTGGTGATGTTCAATTTTTTGGTGACAAAGCTATGGTTTGCCACCATTGCTCATATGAAATGGTGACAATCACTATCTGTCATTATAAATCTTTATTGGTGACAGACCTTGAGTGTCACCATAACACCTATACTTTTGGCGATGCCACCTACGGTAACATTCAATTTCTGCTGACGAAGGCTCTTTTGACCATCACCAATGAGCTTATGATGACATTTTTCAACCCTCACCAATGAAATTTTTCTTTGTAGTGTAATCAATAATATGTGGGATGATGCCTTTTTAAGAATCAAACATTGATGGGAGTTCAAGGTGATTATGTTCCAACCACCTATAGATCTTAAACAAGTATTGTCTTGTGCTTTCATTCTTCAGTCCCTCAGGTCCACCTTATTTATTATAATTTCAAATTCAAACATTTAGGGTCTACACTAATACTAGTTAAATGAATGAGAATAACTCAAATTTTTATATTAGGAAGTTTATTTATGTGGATGTTAATAATGAGATCCATGTATAGTAAATTATATTTGAGTAATATATTCTTAGTACCCAAACTAATAGTAATCTATTTTCAGGAGCAACCCAAGTGATATCGTTTTTATGCATATCAATATTCAGAAAAAGAAACAGAGTCTCAAATATTGCTATCCAAACTTATGTATACCCCAGGTCATCATATAACTGAGAACCTTGGGTGGGTTTTACTTTGGAAAATTGACTTATTTAATTGAAATTTCATCTTAGGGATTTTATCCATGGGGCTAGTGATGTCAACTAGTGGAGGGTTTACCATAGAAATAGACCCTAAATACCTAAAATATTATTTATGGAATATCCTTTTTAAATATGGATATCTTTTACTTTTTGAGGTGGGGATATAGGATTTGTGCTCACAGCTAATCATTATTTTTCATTATTCATGTAAGAGTTTTGTGTGCATTAATGTTTCCGCAATAGTTTAATACATGCCATGGGATGCCATTGTTGTTCTATAATGGTGCATTAATGGAGGGAGAAAACACAATATCCATGTTCGAAGAGTGCAAAGCCTTGATTTAGTTAATGAAGTTGAGACCATAATAGCCTTACGGGGAGAGTGTTGAGCCTATATTACACAATAACCTAGTGGGAAGAGTGTTGAGCCAAAATCACATGATATCCCTTGGGGCGAGTGTTGATACAATGATAAAGATCCTTTATCTACCCACTATTTAGTGAAGATGATTACCAATATCAGCGAAGTTAGTTCGATTTGAGAATGTACTCATGTTATGCACAGGCATTGTGGATGACATTGGTTTACTTGAAAGCAAGATCATGCATTAATTTCTTTGAACTAATGCTATTGCCAAGTTGAAACAAATGTGCAGTACATGTTTCAATGTTGAAAATGCTAACCAATAATAAACGGGATGATGCCTTTGTAAGAGTCAAGCATTGATGGGTGTTCAAGTTGATTCTATTCTAGCCACCTATAGGTCTCAGTCAAGTATTGTCTTGTGTTTTTGTTCTTCTGTCCCTTAGGTCCAACTTGTTTAGTATCATTTCAAACATTTGTACAAACTCTGTCAGTTGATAGGTACTCCAATAAGAAATCGAGCACAACAACAACACTTGCAGATTCAACATGTATGATTATAAAAGTTTACACGAGTCCTTCCTATTATCACATTTTACTTCTTTTGATGCATGTGAAAGAACCATTTTGGTTGACCCTAAGTACCATCAGTACAAATAATGAATTTACACCATATGCACATACTAAACACTCTTAATGGAAAAATAATTGCCTCTTTTATTATTCGAAGCATCCATTGTATCTATATATTGTTCATAAACATAAAATTTTTAATAATGGTAGTGAAAAACCATCTTTCACAAATAAAAAATTAGATCATACTATGAAGACAAGAAACTTCAAATTATTAATGACACCATTGCGTAGAGATGCAGATAATGGGCATTTAACACATGCCTCAATCTTGCCAGAATATAAAATTTTGAGTGATTGGTTTCTTGTAAATGTACTCCACAACATGTTATAATGTGATATGTGTATGCACATATTTTCTCAAGATCCACACAGGAGAAGTCTTGAGAACTAAGAAATAATATTTATGATGTTACTTGTTTACAAATTTGAGAAAGACTCAAAGTTTACAACCAAAATCTAGAAATTTTGTTTCCTGGTGGAATGTCAGACATGCTTGGATTTGTATAGCACTTCAATTCTTGTTTGGGATATAGTTAAGTGTAAACAAATAAAAACTTTACGTCATTGTTCTACATTGAATTCCTATTCTCTCTAAGTTATAAAAGGCAAGTTAAAACCTGATAAGACTAAGGGACAACATGTACCATTCCCAAACTTTAACCTTACAAGGAAGTGCACTACACTTGTTTGATACTTCCACACATTTTGAGGGCATGCCAATAGAAATGTCAATATTGTTGGATACACCGACATTGGTTAGTTTTAGAAAAGTTCTCTTTTTCAAATATGTTGTTTTCATGAAGTAATATTTTCAATCAAGAGGATAAAGACTTGACATGCTTAAGACATATAGTGGTGTTATTTCTTGCCTGTATTTGTGATTTATTATTATTCCACCACTAGTTAAATTCATTATGGAGCTATCCATTTAGTATTATATTACAATAGTGATTTATTAAATGAAAAGGTTTCTTGTTTGTTTGAATGCCATAAATGGAAAGGAAATTTAGCTTTTAATTAGAAAAATGGAATATATTCTGAAAAATATGTTATCTGATCAAATATAGGTCTATTTCTTGATCATTAGAATAAAAGTAGTCCTGACAATAAGAAATGATTTTCGACACGATGAATTGCAAAACTCTCTAGCTCAAAACAAGTTAGCATATTCAATTTTGAATGCATTAGAGAAAAATGAATGAGTAACATTAAGTTTGTTTCAAATATTTATAGAATCATTTCAGAGATTCTAAATGGAAATTGCATGTGCTAGTCTTGCTCAATTAATTATAGGGAAAACAAGGGGCATATATAACTTGTTGGTTTATGGGAATTGGATTCCTTTTCCCTTGGAATAGTACATTGACAATTCAATATTACTATATTGAAGCTATATTCTCGGTTACTATCACAATTTACAAATTATTGCCTTATTTTTTTTTAGTTTCTTGTTGCAATCTTGTCTTAGCAATACTTTGCACCACCCATTATATTTCTACTGACCAATTTTATTGTTGAAGTGTTACTACTTTGTCGAGATAACTAGAGGAAACAATACAACTACAAAAGTGGAGCATGAGACATTCTTAGTAGAAATTGCTATTTCTGTTGTGTTTATTTGTGACATTTTATTTGCTTTGTTTATACAGGCCATCTGGGCACAAAGTGACCACTATTGCCTGACTGAAGAAAACTTGTTCAAGTTTCTTTCTTTTATGAGGAAAAATAACATTAACAATATTGTTGATGTTGAGGTATAGATCGTATAAATCTTTCATAGTCTACTTTAGTTTATATTTCAACATTCATTGAATTTCATGTCTTATACTCTGCATTGTATCTTTTTTTTGTTCAGAAAAGGAACCCAATATTGACAGTAAGAAGCAAGGATTGAAGAAAGAGGAGAACAATAACACTAGAGTGAAAAAATGCAGATTAAAGAGATAGAAGAGAATTGGTCTAGTGGTACCCGCAGAGTCAAATTACCACATAAGACACACACATAAAAACTGATGGTCAAGTCTTCAGAGTTGTTGAATTCACTTGCAATGCCTTGGAAACACAATGGTTATGTTTTGATGTGATGAAACAATATTTCATGTGCAAATTGTACTCCAACAAACATTAAGTTGAAAACTCATATTGTAATACTTCACATTTTATATAATATAATTTGTGGTTGGAATTATATATAGTTTCATTTGATATTACTTAGTCTTGTAATTAACATATGTGACTTTGTGTTTTCATATTAGATGAACATGTACATTGTATGGCATTTTTTTTTTTAATTTAGTCGCAAAATCATACTAATTAATTTACGTTGATTAATAATGAATACATAAAATCAATCTAAATCTACTAAATTAGTAGTTTATGCTTATTAATGATGAGCCGAAATAAATTGAATACCACTAAATTAGGTGTTATAACAATTATTAATGAAAGTAAATTAAATGAATATAAACTACTAAATTAGTCATTCGTATAATGAATATGAAACTACCAGAAAATGATAAATGACTACTGAAAATTATAAATTTGTGATTACAAATGCGACTAATTTTTGCATATATACGACTATTAGTATCTAATTTATAGTATCTTATAACACAACCAAAATTTAGTCATATTTATTTGGTCATTAATTGGTTTCAAACGATGACTAAAATTTGCATATATATGACTATTAGTAGCTAATTTATAGTATCTTATAACACAATCAACATTTTGGTCATATTTCTTTGGTCAATAATTGGTTTTCTTGGTTGATCATTTAGTAATATATTTTGTTGTATATTTGATCAATAATTGTGGCAATCACTAACCAAATCAATGACTACATTAATGACCAAATCAATGACTAAATCAATGACTACATTAATGACTAAATCAATGACTAAATTAATGACCAAACCAATGACTAAATTAATGACCAAATATACTACTAGACAACATAATTGAGACAACTAATTAATGACTAATCTAAAAACGACTAAAAGTTGGTTGCGTTATAAGATACTATAAATTAGCAAATATTGGTCATCGACCGAAAAGTAGTCATTTATATGCAAATTTTAGTCATTTTTTTAGTAACTAATTAGCCATTTTGTAATAGTATATATTAATTTGAGATCCAAATTAGAATGATTAGAATGTTTTCAAAATTATAGTTTTATGAAATTTGATTATAACTACCCTTGTAAAGTTATAGGTGGATGAAATTGGTCATCCACATAGTGGCACAAGATTTAGATTTTAGTAGATTTCAATTTAAGTGTAGTGACTTAATAATATGCACATATTAAAGAATGAGATTTATTTTCAAAGTCGTTATGCTATTTCTTCCATTTTAATTTAATTCAATAATTAAAATAATGTCATATGAACAAGTGAAATGACTTAATATGGTTTTTTGGCATGTGGTAATGATAAGCCATGGTATTGTAATAAATCTCCATATTTAAGAATCTTGTTACATTTTTCTTTTAACATGTACGTATGTTTAACTTATTACTATTTTAAAGTAAAGTTATAATTTAATTAATTCATGACATAGTAGAATTTTTCTATTAGATATCTAATAAAAATGAGTTACACCAATTCAAATAATACAAAATGGATTTGTATATATAGAGGGTTCCAACTCTTAAAGTTGTTGTGTACACTCACACAAGCTAAATTTCCTATACTAATTTTAAAATTGTTTCTCTTATTTGATATAGGAAATAGTGAATAAAATATAAAACACTATAGAGTATACCATTGTACTTTTTAACTCTATTACTATATATATATATATGGAAATGATTTATTTACTATTTTTTACACTATCATATGATAAGACCTTGTTTGAATTACAAACTATTTGTTACACTAGCAAGAAACATAATTTTATTAATGTATTAGGTGCACCATCACAATGGTGCAACATAAACCATTAGATATAAAATCCCACAAATCTAATTGTATAACATCTATAAAAATCATTTCCAATTGAGAAATTTGAAAAATAATTTTAATAAATATAAATTTGTTAATAAGGATGAATTTATGTACAAAATAGGCCACAGATACTAAGTTAATTGGTGAAATTCATATATATTTTAAAAGATATTCAAATATAAACTTTTAAAAATATGTTTAAATAATAGGTTCAAAAAATTATAATTTAGAACATATTAGTATAATTTAAATTTATTAAAAAAACATTTATAAATAAGAAAATATAAATGAAAATATTCAAATGGCTGAGTTTATGAGTTTATATATATATATATATATATATATATATATATATATATAATATATATATATATATATATATATCTTAACTCCATATTTACCAAGTGTCGAGAGGGATTATATCTCTCAAGATGTGAGAGATTTGATTCTTCTCACCACTTCGTAGATCCTTACTTAAGATGGATTTATGCATGGTATAAATTTGATGGACACTCCTACCCATTAACTAAATTTGTTATAATGAGTGTTTTTTTTTCAAATGTCTTTAGCATTATGTTTGATTTTTATTTGTACCCATCATTTAAATATCATGTATTATGTGTTTTTGTTAACCTTTTGTTGTGAATGTTAAAAGAAAAATTGTTAATATAAGTTTTGTGTTAGTAAAATTTTTAATTATGCCTTGATCATAAAATTATCTTCAATCAAGTAATATCATAGATGCATATGTGTTATATTACTTTTAAAATATCAAACATATTCAACCATGTCCAATTCTAATGGAAAACTAGCCAATGATTTGTTGCAATTATGTATAGTCACTATTTATGTAATTTCAAAGACTTTACAAATTATGCTAAACCATTCTTGAAAATGTTTCAAGTAGCTTGATCAAATCAATTACATATAATGTATTTTGAATAGGAACAATCACTTTAAATTTGATGAGTTGGACTTAAGGAGGACCCTATAAATAATAAAACAAGTTTGAAACCACTTTTAAATAATAATTTGGGAGGATTCTAACATTTCAAGCAATAATAATATGCATACATGGATTTTGAAGAAATTCATAATCTTTTGACAAGGAAGAAAATAAAGATTTCCGATAGATATGCTAAGATTTAAAAGGCACAAACACATTTGTGTTCATATTCAAGTCGGAATATATCAAAAGCATCATAGACTTTGTAAACCATGCATTTGATATTTTCATATCCAACATCAAAACATATTTATTTTCAAATCAAACTAATAAATAGATGAATTTTATAAAATTTGAGATATATCACTAGTGTGCCAACACTAAAGAAATTACATAAAACTCTCAAAATAAAAAGAAAACCAACCATTTCACCTACATAAACAAGAAAAGTTAGTTAGCATTCGATATAGAATACCAACGTCCCATGGGTGTGAATATGTTGTGTGTCTTAACCTTAGGCTCAAATGTTCGTGCTTTATGCTTAAGTGTGTACAATGTAGGATCACATGGTGTGACTAAAGATAGTGACAAGCCCCTCACCCCTCAAAATTGATTGTTTGAAACATTAGGTAGCCATTGTCAGTCACGTGCAACTTTTAAAATGATTAGTATTTGACGGTTAAATAAGGAAAATACAAATAAATATCGATCAAATTTAACCCATTATTTTGGTTCTTAATAATATTATTTATATTATATAAATTTCACATCTCCATTTATAAAAGTATTCTCATTTTTAGTTTTATTAAAAACTTGATTTAATCTCTATGGAATATCCACGAAACATTTTTAGTAATAGTGAGGATAGAGGGTTTAGATATATCTCAAAAATAATTATAACCTTTTTCTATTTCAGATTTAATTAAAAAATTGTTACAAAATTAAATTAAATTAAAATATTCATAAAATATTTAGATTGTGAAATGAGTTATGGTTTTTAAGAATATGGTATTGATAAGCCATGGTATTATAACAAAACCTATTTACAAGCTAATAATATCCATGGTAAAGTGGGGGTGAGTACCCATGCTTACAATCATGCAGAAAAAAATGCCTATAAAATAATGAATCAAGGATATTATTGGTCATCATTGTTCAAATATGCAAAACAATATGCTTGAAGCTATGATAGTTTT
Source organism: Pinus taeda (assembly GCA_000404065.3). Lineage (NCBI taxonomy): Eukaryota > Viridiplantae > Streptophyta > Pinopsida > Pinales > Pinaceae > Pinus > Pinus taeda. Next base: position 21,217 of record APFE030562692.1, read on the forward strand.
CAAAGGATGGGGAAGACAATAACATTTAATGAAATTCCCCTCCATCCATAAGTTATTCTAGAGACATTTGTAAAATGAACTCTATATTTCATTGCTCTAATCAACCCTAAATCAAAAGGAAGGAGGTATATTATTGTTTGTACCAACTATGTTACCAAATGGGAAGAAGCTAAAGGATTAGAAAGACATTTTGAGCAATCAATGATCAGTTTTTCATTGAGGATATCTTTATTAGATTTGGAGTCACTTGAGAAATTTTCATCGACCAAGGAGCACAATTTACCTCCAAGTTAGGACAACAAGTAGTGGAGAAATATAATATTAAACACAATAAATCCACTCCTTACCACCCGCAAGCCAATGGACAAGTAGATTCAACTAATTAAATTATAGAAACAATCATGACTAAGATAGCCCAATTGCATAGAAAGGATTAGGAAGATAGGCTCCTAGAGGCTTTGTGGGCATGTAGAATAACTTGGAAAAGTGCTACTAGTTTTACTCCTTATGAACTACTATTTGGTAGGCAACTTCTCCTTCCTTTTGAATTCCAAGTCCAAACCTTCATATTATCAAAAGAGCTATGGTTAGATTTATCTAAATCCCAAAAGGAAATAATAATCCAATTAAATCAACAAGATGAAATCAAACAAGAATCATTGCAACATAATATGATAATAAAACAACATATATGAAAGTGGCATGACAAATTCATTAAAAAGAATGAATGCAAATTCAGTGATTGGGATTTGTTCTTTGATTCCAAATTCAAATACTTCAATGGAAAATTCACCACTCATCGGCTTGGCCCATATGAAGTAGAGAAAGTGCTTGACAATGGACATATCAAGATAGAGACACTTGATGAGGAAGGAGTCTCATTTTTGGTTAATGGACACAATATTAAATTCTACAATTGACCCACTAACCATGAAGATTTTATTTCCATAATATTTCAGTAAGCCAAGATGTAGGTTGTGGGTATTGACAACAATAATCCTATCCATCCTCCATCCAAAAAATTACTTTTCCCATAAAGAAAAAACATGAAAAAAAGAGACAAAAAGTATATGAAAAATGAAAAAAACAATAATAAAAAATTTAGTTGTGAAAATCCAGATTTCTGGCACAACCTAAACTTAAATTTGTATTGGAAACCCAAGAAATTAGATGATGAAATTTCCAAATAAAATATCCATTTAGTGCTTTTTTCTTCAAAGTTCTAAGTACTGCCTATGCCTAACGACAATTAAGATAATATGAGGAGAATGCTTCATAAAAAACGTTTTCTAAATTCTTGTGTAGATCTTTACTTTTATAGATTATACATGAGTTCAAGAGACTGATGTACATAATATTTTTATGTACTACTATATTCATATCGATAGGTCCTAATATTGTTCCTTTGTAGACATTCTATCCATCTCTAGGGAAATTGATTCCATGTTTGAAGATTTTTTTGTAGATGTCGTTGTTATCACCAAAAAATGAACACCTAGCCATTTCTCACTAGGTGGATCGAAATACACCATGTAGATTTAATTTTACCATAGTAAAATCGCTTTCACTGTGGAAAATAATTTAATAAAACCATCCTTATTAAGTCATTTTCTTATTTAAATAAAAAAACCCATGAGAATAATTAGATAAATCATTATATATTTAATTTTCTCTAGGAATAATTATTAAATCATTATTTAAATAATTATTCCTTGTCACATTTGACTAAATCCTTTAGGATTATTTAAATAAACCATTATTTATTTAAATTTCCTTATTTATGTTATTATAATAATTATTAAATCACTATTTAATATATATTTTGATTTCACACCTTTCTTGTTTCCAACGAAATAATTAATAAATCATTGTATTTGTTAATTATTTCTAAATAAAGGCATTTAACCATTTTAAATATATTTTCCATCTCCAATAAATATAATAAAGTATTCCAAGTAGTTAGATATGAATTTGATTAATAATATTTTATTATTCTCCATTTTATAGATTAACTCCATACTTTGTTATATAAAGGAGGGTTTTTCATTCATTCTTCACCATGATCATTATCATCGTCAACATTATCGCCATTTTTCTTCAGCTTCCATTTTGAGTTCTTCACTTTTGTTTGGGTTTTTCATACATTGAGAGAGAGAATCAATTTCTGAAGCATCAAGGATATCAAAGGACCCATCCCACGAAGGGGGAATTACAGACCAATCTGTAGACCTCCTTCATCGAGTGTTATAAATAAAATATTAATTCATTTAAATTATCTTTCTAATTGGGTTATTATACTAGATAATTTATATTTATGCTTTCTGTTTTGGATTATATCTTTTTTTACTGCAAGTTTTCTATTTCTGTTTCAGATCTTAGATGACAACATCCATCAACTTGTTGTTAGGGTCATTTGTCACCTAGTAACTTAAGTATTTTTTGTACACCTTCCAAGAGTTTTCACACTAACAAATGGCAATTTGACTAGTGTAATAACAACATTTTTGGTTGACTGAAGTTTAAGAAAATTTTAGGGTTTTCTTTAGCTATTTTAAGCCTCTCAATTTCTATTTATAGTATTAAACCCTATTTTGTCAAATATTTAGATTCTGTTGGGTTTTCGGTCTTTTCCGCAGGTCATAGGTACCAACTGAGCAAAAGATGGTAAAATATGTTTGAGACCCATCGACTGAGACTCCTAGATATAGAGTGCACTTTTCAGCCCCATAAGTGAGTTGCAGAGCACACTTTCTGGCCAGCAAACTACGTTTTCCTTAGAAACAGGTTAGTACTTGTGTTTTTGTACCATTTCCAGGAAATTTCCAATTTTTTACAGACTTGCCGAGGGTGTTTTCTGCAGAATGGTTTGGGTACTTCATCTCTATTTTTCAGTTTCCCTTAGGCCTGGATCCACTTGATTTATCTCTTTAAGGAAGAAAAAATCCACATTGTTAGGAAGAGATTTGCTGAGTGAGGAGTCTAGGGTTTTCAACATTTTCAACCTCTACTTTTCAGATCTAATCCATTACTTTTCAGATCTTTTAGATAGGTTTATTTTACCTTTTATCTCTTTAGAGTTTGGTTTTGTCTTTTCCCCCTTAGGATCCCCTTGCGCATCTTAGGTCTTTGAGCTTCACACATGTCCATTGCAGCATTTTTCACCTCTGATTTTTGTTGCTTGTCTACATCATTTATAGCAGATTAGAGCCTTGAGATCCCACTCCCTTGATATTAGATATTTTTGGCCTCTTTTTGTGTCTTTGAATTGCTTGTTTGCCTTCTCTTTCTTAGCTACTTAGTAGCCCTTGTGGGTGGGGTTTTTTGTGCTTGATTAGACGTTTATTTTTATGTCATTTTCATATTTATTTACAGTATTTCAACATTTTACTTTCATCAGCATATGGCAATATGAAACATGCTTAATTAAGTCATGCACTTGACACATCATTTTCGCACACTCACAAATTAAAACAATGTAAACCTTGAAACGATAACTAATATGATTAACCATTTTTTTTGTGGTAAAAAAAAAAATCTATTGATTTTGAAAAGTGTTGATTTAGAGTATATTTTTTTTTAGCATAGTTTTTGACACTTTAAATTCTTTTATGTACATTATTTTTGAAATGTTAGTGAATTGCAGGTTGATTTTAAAAAGTGTTGCTGCAGCATCAAGCCCTTTTTTAGAAAACTTATTTTTTGACTTTAAATTTTCTAATGTATTAAATGTGAATAATTATTTTCTAAATTTAACAATTTTTTTGGTAGCCTTCTTCTTCATATTTTTTTGTTTTTTTATTTTTTATTTTTTTTCATAGTGAGATATTTATTTTTTTGCATAGTTAAAGAAAAAGGCCGATATTTTAAAGTCTCGATATTCTACATATTTATATATCCTTAATTAATTTTTCAATGCACATCAAATAATTGTCTCTAAAATAACAATAATTTTTAACAATTGACATAAAAATAAACATTTTGAACATAAATATAACAAAAAATTACACATTCTGACACTTTTTGGCAAGAAATGACATGTCAAAATGACAATTTTATAGGAAAAGTTTAACAAAAAATGGTTAAAAAATAGAGCTTTGTTTTTTGTTTTATGAATTTCATGTCAAAAAATAATAATAATCACAGTTTTGTTCAAAAAATAATGATTCACATAAAAATTAAAGAGAAATCACATAATACAAATATTGAAGATATAACAACATTAAATGAATACTTATTCTTCTCATAAAATGTCAAAGTCAAAACATTATAAGTATAACTAATTAATAGTTACAAAAAATGAGTTTGAATTCCAATCATAACTTAAATTTAATCAATAATATCACATAATCTATACTCTTCATCTTCTAGAGTTTCATCATTGTCTCCTTCCACAATATTTTCTGCTTCAATTTCCTCATTTTCCTCTTCTGATGGACCTTTGATGTTTGTGAATCTCCCAATGGATGCCTTTCCAATCATTTCATGTAATGGTGGTTGAGGTTCCTTTTCCTTTTTTTCCACACGTAATTAATTAAAATTCCCTTTCCTCAACCTAATTTCTTGCATTGCATCTGGAAGAAAATGAAGAGAATTAATTCTTTGCTGAATAAATTTGCACTGTACTGGGTCTTTTTCAATGGCAATGCAATTTCTTCCTTTTTGTATGCAACATGTTAGTGTTGTACCTAATTATCAAGCACAAAATAAATAATGAAGTAAATTAGTATAATCACATATAAATTAAGAAAGAAGACATTGAAATTCAATTTTATATAATAAAACTTACTTGAGCCTGAGAATAACTCCAGAACCCAATATCCTTCATTTGAACATAAGTCTATAAGATAGTTAATCAATGACTGTGGTTTTTGATAAATGTTAACTATCTCTCCTTTTGCTTCTTTATCTTCATATGCTAATTTTTTTACAGCAACATCATAAACCAATACTTGGTTATGACTCTTTCCATCTACCTGATTAAGAAGCATAGGCTTATAGCTATCATCTTTTGTCCAACTTTCAACATGGATGAACTCACAATCACTTATAATTGGTTGATCTCCACGGTTAATAAGATTTGACTTTTTTCTATAACATGAAATAGTAAAAGTTCAATTAACTTGTACATAAATGAATTTTTCAACATTAATCAAACATACAATTTCAATGTCTTACCATGTAAGTTGCATCCTTGAGTTTGTTTTTGCCTTGAAGCTTGTCAATAACATTGCCAATTGTGTGTCTAAATCAAATGTCACAAATCTCCATAATGGTGATGTTGTGACTTATAGTAATCCCACAACAGCTTTACTAAGAGCTTGATAAGTATAACGGTCACTGTTATAGTCAATGTTTGAGATATTGAAACCATGGAGAATATCTGCAATAACTAGGGAATAATGTCTTCATTATCACCTTGTATTATTTGATATTGAATAGTCTCAAGCCCATTTCAAATGAAATGAATAATACTTGGATCAAGTTCAACATTACTAATACATTGCATTCTTAGTCTTTCCATCTTAAATTTTTCAATGAAGTTGCTAAAACTATCTGGTCCTCCATTTGCATCCTTCTTCATCTTTAATAAAATAAACAACTATATGTATAACTTATAAAATAAAAATAGTATACAGATGAACAAAAATAAATGTATAAATCAACATACATTTTTTTTTTTTGTAAACTTGGTAGATGTCTATTTATCATCTATTTTTCAAAAGTGTTTACATCCATATGTTCTAGGTAGTCACTTGCCTGGAGGAAACCAAGTGACCACCATCAACTTTAAATCCTGTCCAAAATTTAAATAAGTTCATAATAATCCATCCATTATTTCTATGTCGACTATCTCTACTACTACCTCTACAGATCAACATAAACATGTTTGTTTTCTTCATCATATTCAAAAATCAAAGCTTTTTCATTCACTTGTCATTCCTCATCTGAGGATATTATCGGAGTTGGTGCCTTCGCGCTGGATCCTGGCATCTCGCTTCTCTATTCCATTTTCCACTTTATCTCTTTCAGGGTTTGCTCAATCCTTCCTAATGCAAGATTGTTCCAGTAAGTTTGAATCTGTATGGTTGTTATTTCCCTTAGAAGTTCAGCATAGACTAGGTCCTTCTCCCTTTTGTCTTCTTTTTTTCCAAATTATTCCCCTACCATGTGCTTGCGGTGGAGGGTCATGGCCTGTTCCACCACGCTTTTCATAGCCCAATACTGGTGCAGGGTCTTTTTGAACAGGGATTGTCTTCCATTAGTAGTCCCTGGGTCTTGCACCACACTTTCCCATTCATCCATAGGTATATCTCTGTATCTAAGAACATCTCTTAGGCCTCATTCCTAGCTTGCTATCTAGTCCCTTACTTCCTTTGGATTTCCTTCCATGTAGGAGTCAATAATTGTCTTCATTTGGTATCCATCTTGCTTCCTACCTCTTTTCGTTACCTGGCCACTTGTTCCTTCATCCTTCTTAGCAGCCCTCTTTCCCCTTCTAGGAGCCATTCTACTTGCAGCTTGGTAATTGTTGCCTGCAACCTTGAGCTCTCTGAACTGTTCTACGTTCCTTCCCTATTCTATTACTGAACCTATCACAAAATCAAAGCACATGTCAGTCATATTATTTTGGTTTAAAAAAATTTCCGTAGTTTTTTCCTCCTTCCTCCTTCTTGAGCTTCTTATCTATTGGTTTCCCATCAACCTCGGTTTAGATCCATATCTTTTAATTCCTAGGGTCATGGGGTATCGATGGGTTCATTTCTTCTCTCATCCAACGCAGGAGTTCAACTCCTACCTTTTTTGCCTCCTCCCTCCCGGGGCCTCACACTTGGATAATATTAGGAGGAAGAGGTATCCCCTGGACCTAGTTTTCTCAGGCTTTTTAACAGGGTTTATATTTCCTTTGCTCCCTCCCCTCCCCCTAGGTTGTAGTGTCGTCACAATGGAAATCAGGGTTTTCCTTTCCAAGCTTCCTTCTCTTAGGTCTATAGGCATTCTGCCTTTCACTCCGATGAGTCTTGCTATGACCCATATTCTGAGGGGGGAACTGTTGAATTTTTGCTCAGGGTGGCCCTCATTCTCATAGGTTTCTATGCCTCTCCTCTTGCTCTCTCTGTCTAGAGTAGACGGGATCTCTTCAGGCCTGTTTTCCCCCGTTCCACTAAAGTTGTTATAGAAACTGATATGATGATGCTAGATTTGATTATAATACCAATTTTCTAGAGGGTTATTTCTCAAACAATTAAAGCTTTTAGGAGTTAGAGCCAGAGGTATTACATACCCACTTACCAAACTTCGCCTTTCTTCTGCCTTCTGCGTCTTCTTGCTTCCTCATCTTCCTTTCTCATCACCTTTCCTCATCCTCGTCTGCATGCATAATGCCTCTTTCCTAATTTCCTTGAGATTTATCTCTTTTTCATTCCCAACTCTTGTCTTTACTTCCAGCTATCCTATTTTATTCCTAGCACGGATCCCTTCCTTCCTGTATTGGGATGCTACCCTCCTATCCTCTCTACCGTCGTCTTGCATTAATTTCTTTCCTCTACTACTGTTCTTGTCGTAGTATTTTTGACTCTACTCTACCAGTTTTCTTTATTCCTTTGCTCGCCTTCATTTTCTCTGGCCTACCCTCTCCTCTGACATTCCTTTCCGAGTCATCCCCCGTACTCTCAGGGGTTGTCCCTCCTCTGCCCTACTCCGTCATCGTATTGATCACCTGTCTACTCCTGTCGTGTTCCTTGCCTGTCCTTTCCTGCGTCTGTCCCTTTCCCTATCCGCTCCAGTCTTCTCTCTTTGATTTCTTTAGATGTTCACTTGCATTCCTATCTTTTTCTACTAGTTGTATCAGTTGTGCCATTTCCTCCTTTTGGTTTAGCTCTGTCCTGCTTGCATCCAACTGTTGGTCTCCCTTCCTACATCCCCAATTTGCTAGGCTATCTGCTGGTTCATTACCTCTTCATCTCACATGGGATGGTAGTATATATGCTATCCTTCTCAGCAATTTACTTATCTTCTTGATTATCCATGTAGTTTGCCAGCTGTGACTCAGATTTTATGTTGGTGTTCCGTGTTGTAATTGTTTGAATATGTCTATAGCTAGCTTCGAATCTCCTTCTACCTGGAGTTTCTGATCCCCCTCTCGTATGGCTATTTCTATCCCCCTTTTTAGTGCATGGAATTCTACTTCATTGTTTGATGCATTTCCACAGTCCATATCATATACCCTTAGCCTCCTTCCTCTATCATCCCTAAATATTCCTCCAATGCCTACCTCCCCTAGGTTTCCTTTTGCAGCTCTATCAAAATTCGACTTTGTGGATCCTTGCTATGGATTCCTGTAGTATTCGTTGTCCTCTACATCTTTGGCCTGATATTTCCTTATAGCCATGTCTATTATGCTTATTTTTTAGTTGCAGACAGTTCAGAATTTGTGTCTCTGTTTGGTTTACTTTCCAGTCTTCCTCGTTCCACTTCTCTATGATTATGGTTTCTCTTATGTTCTAGACTATTTAATTCCATATATCATTCATTGCTCTGCCATCATCCTTAAAAATCAACCGGTTCCTTTCTTTCCATATGTTCCATGGGATGAACCCTATGGAGAGATTCCAAGCTTTATTCAGGATGACATTTTTGTATGGTTTACTCCTCTAGTTTTCTACTATTAATTTCATACTATTTGTGTCTCTATCGCTGATTTCAAAGAGTTGCTGGTGGTGTTGGAACCAGATGTTGCTGACTTGGTAGCTGTTAGTCAGGTGTTCCATCGTTTCTTCTTGTTCCTAGCATAGTACGCGACAAAATGGGCCTTGCGTCCCCTTTCTTTGCAGTTGGTCCCAGGTTAACGCTCGCACATGGGTCATAATCCAGGTAAACAATGTTATCTTTGGCCAATTTTTCATTTTCCAAATTCTGTCCCATTTTTTTGTTTCGAGGTTGCTAGTGCTACTAGCATTTATGTATTATCCTTTTGCTGTCGTAAACATCCCTTTAATTATTTTTCCCCATCTTATGATTTTCGTCCCTTCTTTGACCACTATTTTCCTTGTCTCCATCTCCTTTTCGTAGTTTGCCCATTGTTCTAATTCTTGTGCTTCTTTCCAGTCTTTTTTTTTTCCATTTTCTCTAGTAGCCATCCCTTTCAGGGAGCCAATAGTTTTGGACTGCGTCTTCCTTCGTTTGGGTGGTGAACTGGTGAATTTCCTAGATTTGAGGTTAATGACAAAGTTTTTCTCTTTGTTGCCATGCCTCATTCTAGAAATTCGCTTTGGTGCCCTCTCTTATTTCCCAGAAGCTATGTTCTCTTATCAGGTCCCTATTTGATCTTGCAGGTTCCATATTGCAGATCCTTTCTTTTCCAATTGGCTTCTCAGTTTTCCTTCTAGAGATCTGGCCATCTCATATTTTTTCTCCCTTCAACTTTTTCCACAAATCTTCTCCTCCTTGTTTCCATCTCCACCACAATTTTGACCCCATTACCTGGTTTAGGATATATGGATCGCACAACCCTAGTCCTCCTTCCACTAATATTTTACTTAGCCATTTCGATGATAGTAATGCCCACTTTTTAGCTTTGTTTATCCCTTGCCATAGGAATTTTCTGAAGATTTCCACCATTTGTTGACATATTGTTTTTGGTATAGCTTGGCTAGTCATTTGATAAATTGGAATTGACTAGATGATTGATTTGAGGAGGATGATGTGGCTCGGGGTGTTTAGAGCCCTAAAAGTCCAGTTATCGATTCGTTTTTGTATCTTTCCCATCAAACCTCCCCAGTTAGCAATCTATTTTGCTTATCACTTAGTTGAATGCCTAGATATTTAGTGGGGAATTTCCCTGCTCGAAAACCCATGGTTCTTGCCAGAAATAATTGGAAAATCATTTGAGTGTTGAAGAAGTATATTTCCAATTTGTCTTTGTTTATCTCAGTACCTGTTGCTTTTATAAATCCACCAAGGATTTCCATTAATTAGTTTGCTTCCTTGAGGTTGGCTTGTCCACACAACATGACATCATCCACAAATTGTGGATGTGTTAGGGGTAGTTCTTCTCCCTGAAGTCTGAGTCCTTTTAGTTGTCCGCTATTCACTCTTGCTTTTATCAGTCTTCCTAGACCATTAGCAGCTAGGATGAACAGAAAGGAGGATAGTGGATCCCCTTGCTTGAGTCCTCTGGACGGGTTAAAGGTTTCTGTAGGTGTCCCATTTAGCAGTATGGACATAATTGGCATAGTTATCATAGACATTACCCAATCTATCCATCTGTCATCAAAACCATAATCTTTGAGGATTTTCTGGAGATATTCCCAGCTTAGCCTGTCATATGCTTTAGCTAAGTCTAGTTTGATCATCATCCACTTGTGTTTTGAATTTTTCAATGAATGGATTGCTTCTTGAGCAACTATGATGCCATCCACTATTTGTCTCCCTTTAACAAACCTCATCTGTTCCTGTGAAATCAGAGCTGGGAGTATAGATTTTAGTCTATTGACCATTACAGTGGCTAGGATTTTGTGAGTTACATTACATAGTGCTATCAGTCTAAATCCTTGTGGTTCCTTAGCGTTTTCTGTCTTAGGAATCAGGGCCAGGAAGGTAGCATTCAAAGTCGGGTGCATTCTTTTCGTGCATCTAGATTCTCCCATGGCATTTACTATGTCTTCACTCATGAAGCTCCATTTGGCTTGGAAGAATTCTGAGGTGTATCCATCCGATCCTAGTGCTTTATTCTTTGCCATCATCTTCACTATCTCTTCTACTTCTTTCTCTGTTATAACCCTTAGGAGTGCCATGTTTTGTTCTCTATTCACCCTTTTGGGTATATATTGGCTTATTTTTGCTATACCTTCGTCTCTATTGCTTTGCGTCTTGGTCAAGATTCATTTGAAGTGTTGTACTAGTAGATTCTCCATCTCCTCTTTTTGAGTTAACCTATTGCCTTGGTTATCTTTTAGAGAGAATATTCCGTCTTGCTATCTGTGCTATTGCATAGCCTTGTGGAAGAATTTCGTGTTTCTCTCTCCCTCTTTCAGCCATTGTATTCTCGATTTTGTCTCCATAATATTTCCTCTTGTTTTCTTCTTTCCTCCAACCTGTTTAGTACCATTCCTTCCTCCTCTGCTAATTCCTCTATTCTCCTGTCTTCTATAATTTTTTGTTGTATTCTTTTCATTTCTGTCTGAATCTTTTCTTGGTCTTTTTGAATATGTCCAAATTCCTCTCTATTACACTTATTTATTTTACCTTTGAGATCCTTTAATCTTAGCTGTAGAGTGTGCATTTTGTTTCTTTCATTTATTCCAATCTCATTCTCCTTCCACCACTGTTCCATTTTTCTTATGAAGGTTGGATCTCTCAACAAGAATGCCTCAAACCTAAAGGCTCTATTCTGATTTTGTTGGTTCATGGTGATTTCTAATTTTATGGGCCAGTGATCAGACCCTTGGCAGGGTAGGATTGTTGCTTCATAGAAAATGTCCTTCCCTATGAAATGTTTTGTTGCAAGGAACCTATCAAGCCTGGAAGCTATTTGTTTGCTTCCTCCTCTATAGTTGTTCAAAGTGTATTTACCATTAAGGCATGGATGTCTATCATTTTCAGTTCTGATTGTATGCCCCTGAATCTTTCCATGTATGATTCATCTCTTTGCAGTCTGCCTTTCTTTTCACCTTTTGAGGTTGTCATATTAAAGTCATCAGCTATCAGCCACAAATTTTCTTTGTGCAGGCTTCCTAACTATTACAGTTGGAGGAGGAAACTTCCTCTTTCCACCGGTATATGAGATCCATAAACTACCGAGACCAAGATCCATTCTCTGTGGCCTATAAGTTGGAACCTCCTGGTGAGAATCCTTTTCATTCCTATCCAATAATCTATTGTGACTTCTGTGGGTTTCCATAAAATTGCAATTCCCCCCACGCTGCCTTTTGCATCAATTTTCATGCATTCATATGTAGGCTTGATTTTGGTTAAGATCTCCTCCATTTTCCCCCCTATTATTTTTATTTCTTGTAGCAACATTATTTGGGGTATTTCTCTTTTTATCCTTTCTGTTAGGTATCTCTGTTTACCTTTGTTGTTAAGTCCCCATATATTCCAGGATGTAATTATCATTGGGTGGTTGGGTTTGTTTGGTGGAATACCGCTGAAAGCAGAACTACTCTTCCAGTGTTTACTAACCTTTCCCCCATGATCTGTATTGATTCCTGAATATTCCTCCTACCTATTTTTTTTCCTCCTTTGGCTTTACTTTGTTGATCTTGATTATTTTCTCTTTGGATGCCTAGTTGTTCAAGAATTTCTGTCTTTAACTGATCTTGTTTTTCCTTGTATTTTTGAAAGGTTTCCCTATATAATTTTTTTTCCTCTTCTAAGATGAACCTTTCATCCAAGTGTCTCCATTCGTCTAAAAGTTTCCTCAAGATTTCTTCTTTTGACATTGGATCTTCCCCTCTACTGATATTTATTTCCATTACTTCACTTTCCCGATTCTCTCCATTTTCCTTTCCTTCCTTTTTTTGTTGTTTCACTTTGGGTTTTTCTCTCAGTATTTTTTGTGCCTTGGCTTGTGCTGCCCTCTTGTTCTTTCTCCTCTTGATAGTCCATTATTTGAATTTCCTTATCTTCTTCTTCTACCTATAGAACTTCAAATCTGTTTGACTTATTTGTTTTTTATTGTTGTTCATTTTTGCCTTCCTTAGGGTTTTCCTTTGTAGGTAATTTTTTGTTTTTTATCTCCTGAAACCCTTCTTTATCTTCTTGATATTTCCTCTATTTCTTGTTGCTCCGTTCTTCCTTTTCTGTGTTGAGAGGACATTCCTTGAAAATATATCCATATTCATGACACCTTCTGCATCTGAAAGGGATATGCTCGTAGTCCAACACTTGTTTCCATACCTCCTCATGGTATTCTAGCTCAACTGACCCCAAGATCGGGTTGGCTATGTTCATATAGACATAGATTCTTTCATATGAAGTGTATCTTCCTTTATTTTTTGATTAAGATATTTTAACAAAGCTTCCTATGGTATTTCCTATTCCCTCCAGGATCTCTAGATCCCAGAAATCCATTGGTAATCTAAACAGTCTTACCCAAACTAGGGCTACTAGGAATTTTTCTTTATCAAGGTTATAACATTCCTCCCAGTACCTCATGAACAATCCTGCATTATTATGAAAATATGGACCATTTTCAAGAACTCTTTATTTTTCTTGCAGGTTTGATAAAATTACTGTAAAGAAGCCTCTTACTGCCAGCTTTAGCTCTATGTGGCCTCGGGGTTGCCATTTTTATTGGATCCATCTAGTGAGGTCCTTTTCTGATGGCCATATGCCAATAAACTTGCATATTAATGCATGGTCCTTCATTTAGCTTCTATAGCGCTCCATTTTATTCATGGGAATAATGAATCTTGGTTTTTCCACTACACACAGTAAGCACTTGCCTCTACTACCTGCCTGCCATCTTGCTATGAGGATAAGTCCCTGTGTCTTCATTTCCTCATCTGGTTTGTTGGTGCTCGATCCTTCTCCTACTACTGCATCTCTATAGGAGGGGATCTCTCCCCTCCTGTCTTCCTCTGTCATTACTGTAATCTCTTGGTTTCAATGCCGCTTTCTGACTGCAATTGTCGTTTTCCACACCACCTACTTCATGGCTGCATGACCATTAGGGTTGCAGAGCTCCAAAAAACCTTCTTGATTTTCATGCTTATTTTAATGTTGATAAATCAACATACCTTTTTAAATGCAAGATAAAAACCTTTTAGTGTTGATGTAGAAATTGAATCGGGGTAGTTGCATACAACATCATCCCAACTATATTCATTCAACAATTTAACCATTTCTTCTTGTATTTTCTTGTAAATCTTGTGGCTGAATAGATAAAGTAAAGAAAACTAATATAATGATATGTATAACAAATACTACCAACAACAATATGTTATATTTAAAAGAAAACTATAATGTAGAAATAAGTAAAAATAATTCAACAAACTTACTTTTGAAATTCCTCACACATTTAATCCAATGATAATTCCCCTAACTTCATATGAGATAATACCATTTTGACAAGTTTTTCATCTTTCACTCCTTGCAATGCTCACCAAGGTGTGATAGTCATATCTTCTAGAAGCAACTTCATTTCAGGACATGATTTACTACTGCTACATATCAATGGTTTAGGATTTTTAACTATCTGGTTTTTAATGCCAATGTTCTCGCACATGCTAAAAATCTCATCAATCAATTCCCGTATCTCTCTAGTTCTAAATAATGACTAGAAAATGTTATCCATACCTTTGAATATATCATAATTTACTTTTCCACCTTTTGAATTGATGTTTTCCTCAATTTGATAGCACATTTCAATGCAACATTCCTTCTGAAATGCTAGACTAACCTTTATCTTATCCCCACCACATTTTTCTTCAAATTCACTATGAATAAATCTAACCCTTTGGATGAAAGTCATAAACATCCTATACTCATTATCTGTATTATGATCCCATGGCAACAACTTTTCTTTTGCATCCGATAAACCAACATAAATGATACATTTCATTGTTTCAAAATGTGGGTTATTGGGATATTCCTCCATCAATTTCCTTTGAGCTTCTACATAAAGGTTCCCCCCAAGCACATAATAATTGTATTCAAAACATTTTGACTTACCAAATTCTTCTTTGTTGGGAAGTTAAATTGGATCAACAAGAAGAACATAATCGACCACATGAGCATATGGATTGTACCCCATCAATGTCTTCAAGTTGTGAACATGTAGGTCATGTGTTTTTCTAATTTGATATTTAAATTGTCATATACTTGCCTTATAGATTTGGCTAACATTAAGGTAAAATGTATGACCACCATCAATTAAGTTTGTCTTTGTAAAGTGATGTTGAATGGCATTTTGTTTTGTTTTAATAATGTCATCCTCTAAATCATCCCCTGGTGTAATGATTTGACTACTTTCTTTCAAATTTTCACTAGGATTTTCATTGTTGGCCATGCATTTTTGAGAATGATCAAATTTTATTTTCTTCCTCCTCTTTTCTTCTATATAAGTAACATCCTCGTCATCAACTAGAACAAAGACATTCTTGGGCATTTTTTCTTTTGGTATTTTATGGCTCTTCTCCTTTCTAACATCAGTTCTAATCCCATCGTTGGTAATGGTAACATATTCTTCAGCTTCAGTTTCAACTTCCTCCTCTTCAAAAGTAACATGTCTAGATGTGCTATATTTATCCACTATAGGCATTCTTTGTTGATCCCTTGGATATGGTTTTGTAGCATCATGAATTACCTTTTTTTGCTTGTTTTCCATATCTTCTTCTGACCCTGAGTAAAAAATGTTGACAACATTCATAATATTTTGCTCCATAAAATAAATTCCTCCCAACATAATTTAAAGATTTTCAATAAAATTTTGTCAAACAAAATATCATATGTCAATAAAAACTAAGTTATAAAAGATATAATGTTATAGTTACAATAACACAAAACACATAAATATAAATAACAATACTTACGATATCTTGTGCAATCACATTTATGATTTTTTTACACACCTTTTTAGAACCATATGTTGTGTCATACACTCACAATGCAAACTGATATCTAATCTTGTCATGTGACTTGGGCAGTTTTGTAAGTACATAAACAACTTTAGTATCTAGTATGAAACACATGTCTAGTACTCTTCCCTGCACCTCATAACTTCCCCTATCATTAGGGATATCAACATATAGATCTATCTATAGATTTTGTTCACCTACTTTATTTTTCACAAACCATATAAGTTTTGTATGCTTCACTTCTTGTGACTTCTTCCAGTAAGAAATGAACTTCTTATCCTTTGAGGCACTTTCTAGATTTATAGTTATTAGCTCTGGTTGGATTCATTCAACAATATTTTTTGAGGATCCACCTCCATTTTTAACAGTCTTTGGTCCATAAATATTCACATAAATGTTCGTTGATGCTATTTCCTGCAAAAAGACACACACACACACACACATATATAAGTAAATTACAAAAAAAAATAGCTTAACTAAACAAAAAAAACAAAACAAAATCTAAAAACGAAAAAAAATAAAAATAAGAAACATGCAGATCGACCCCCATGACAAGTTGGATGTTAGGTTCATACAGGCAATAAAAAATATCCATTCCTTAGAAAAAAATTATTCATTTTTTCATTTGTCCCCGATCCCTTGGAAGGCTAGGGACTGATTGTGAGAATCACCCCCCTGCATGCAAAGGGACTAATTATGAGAATCAACTCCTTACATGTCAAGGGGTTGTTTCTCATAATCGACTCCCTACCTACTAGGGGGCCATTATGCCTTAGTGTCATCTCGTGCATGTGCCTATGGGAGGCCACGCCCACCTGGGGCAAAAGGAGCCCCTGGCCTGCTAGGGGGTTGATTCCCAAAATCACCCCCCTCGCTTGCTAAGGGCCAATTCTAGGATTCGTCCCCCAATAGTGCAGACAGATGATTTTGGTCGACCCCCGATAATTTAGGGTGTCGATTCCCATAATCACCCCTAGACTACCAAGGGATAATTCCAAGAATAGCCCCGGGTAGGGCAGGGAGTCGATTTTGGGAATTGGCCCCTTGGTCTGTAGGGGGTTGATTCCTAGAATTAGACCCCTAGTAGGCTTAAGGGTCGTTTTGCATTTTTCCCAAGGTGGCCATGCCCATGGTCAGATGCACTCACCCAAAGATGGATTCCCTTAATCGACCCTGACCCCCTGGGTGGGTTAGGTCATGCGAGTGGGTGTTGTGGGTGGGCACGTTCACAACCGAGTGTGCTCGGCCTTAGCCGTGCCCGCCTACAGCACCCACCCTCACAACCCAACTCGCCTAGGTGTGATGGTTGATTCTCAGAATCGTCCCTCACCTACTGGACTAGCTAGGTCATGGGGGTGGGGGGGCAGCCCCCCTCCATCCCCTGCCCCCATAGCCCAACACACCCAAGGGGTGAGGGTTGATTCTTGGAATCGACCCTCACCCCTAGGGCAGGATGGGTTGTGGGGGTGGGTGCCGTAGGCGGGCACGCCCATGGTCGGGTGCACCTTCCCACAAGCATAGGCCTGTGGATTGCCATGCCTAGTCGTGGTCATGCCTTTCTACAGCACAACGGCACCTTGGTAAGCCAGGGGGCTAATTCCAAGAATCATCCCCCTAGCCCACCAGGGGGCCTCTCTGCCCTGGGTAGGCCTGCCCACAATCGGGAAGCCCACGACCAGACCTACCACACCCTTTGCTAACATAGTGGCCCCCTTGCCTGCCAGAGGGTGGTTATGTAAACCTGGCTTGTGTCAATTTTTAATTTGTAAAAGGAAGCTAAATTTCGTTAATAAAAAGTTATTTTTTTTTACTAGAATGTGTTCTATGTCTAGTATTTTGCACGAACATAGTAATCCAATTGACACAACTACTAGTAAATCTATGGGAGTTTAGGACTTGTACCCAACAGAGGGGAAACTAACCTTTCAAATGCGATAATCTCTCATTGAATGTGTTGTCAATAACAATGTAGATGCTCTACAAAATCATTCCAAGTCTTTTAACAAAACCTCGAAAAATTTTGATGTGATGTGAGGAATAGTGATAATGAAAGTTATGATATAGAGGAAATTACTGAATCTTTTTTACTGCATTGTGAATGTGGTATTTTTTTTGTTAATAAAAACTTAATATATAAATTTTGTTATGGCGATATAGTGATTTATTTTAAATGTGGGATAGAATATATAATAAAAATTAAAAAAATATTCATTGTCTAGTAAATGTTATAATATTTTAAGTAAAAGATTAATTGGTAAAAATAGTTTAAAAATTATTTCATGAGAAAATTTTAGTTAAATTTTTCAATAAATGGTAAGAGAAAATTTTGGAGGGAAATACATGAAACAAAATTTTTGGAGGGAAAATTTTCAGCGAAAATATTTGGTGGGAAACTTTGGAAGGAAATTTTATTTCTTTAAGCTATATATTATCATTAGGTTAGAGTGCATTTGTATCATTCAACCTCTTATGTTTGAAAGCCATGGATTCTTTTGATAGTGAAGTTTCGCATTGTGAAGCATCAACATCTTCATCGCATAACAACTCTATTCATAGTGATGACTATAATGAAAATTCTTTCACTACGAATAGAGATTCAAATCTTCCACTTAATCATAATCCTAAGGACTAGGAGACCAACACTGAGGAAGGGCAGGATGAAGAGTTTAAAATAAATAAAGAGACAGTTTCCACTTAGTCCTAATCCTATGGACTATGAGAGCAGCAATGATGAAGAACATGATGAAGAATTTCAAATAAATAGAGCATCATGGTTTCGACTTAGTCCTAATCCTATGGACTATGAGAGCAACAGTGATGAAGGCTAGGATGAAGAATTTCCAATAAATTGAGAGTCATAGTTTCCACTTAGTCCTAATCTTATGGACTATGAAAGTAGCAGTGATGAAGGCCCTAATGAATAATTTCCAATAAATGGAGAGCCACATTTTCCACTTAGTCCAAATCCTAAGGACTATGAGAGAAACAGTGATGAATTTCAAGATGAAGAATTTCCAATAAATAGACAGTCACGTTTTCCACTTAGTCCTAATCCTAAGGATTATGAGAGAAGTAGTGATGAATGGTAAGAGGATGAATTTCTAGTAAATAGAGAGTCACATTTTCCACTTAGTCCTAATCCTAAGGCTATGAGAGCAGTAGTGATGAAGCGCACGATGAAGAATTTCTAGTAAATAGAGAGTCACATTTTTCACTTATTCCTAATCCTAAGGACTATGAGAGTAGAAATGACGAAGTGCAAGATGAATAATTTCTAGTAGTAAAGAGGCACATTTTCTACATATTCCTAATCCTATGGACTATGAGAGAAGCATTGACAATGCACATGATGAAGAATATCCAATAAACAGAGAGTCAAATTTTCCATTTAGTCCTAATTCTAAGGACTATGACGGTAGCACTAACAAATGGAAAGATGAAGAATATCCTCCAAGTTAGTATTTCAAAAGAAAAAATGATCATAGTGAGGATAATATTCATCCTAATGATGATGAAAATGCTTATACAAATGATGATTTAATGATGGAGACGTTGCCAGCAAATATTGTATCAAGGAGTAGGAGCAGACCTTTTCATATCAATCCAAGATGTTCTAGTTATACAAGGGGTAGAGAAGAATATCTCATGAGAAGAAGTTCTATTAGTGCTCTCATTTCAAGTGAATGTTATCAAAAGGATTGCTTGAAACATATGGATTTCAAGTTTTCATTGGAGAAAAGGAAGAGAAATTTGTCAATGAATAAAAGCATGCAAAATACATACTTAGTGGGGTGCATGAAATCTACATTATCAGGTTATGATTATCATATTGGGTCTTTATTTATCTATAGAAGGGATTTCAAAATGTTTCATTCAATGGGTATGTTAGCGTTCAAATCTACCTTAGGCTGAAATAAGGTAAAACTCAAGGCTACATCAAACCACGCTCAGCCTCATAGCTAGCCCTATGAGGACAGGAGAGGGCTCTCTCCAGGTCTATCTCGGAAAAGGTAATCAATGAGGCTCGAGATGACTAAATTTGCAATTGATCTTAGGCTAGGTATGAAGTACAAGGAGTTTGAAATTGATTTTTAGGGTTTTTGTTGAATCAAAGGGAAAGGCAATTTTGGGTGCGGGGATGAGACACAGTTTTTGCAGAGGTCTACTTGGGGCAAGGTAGGCGATTGTCTTGATGCTTTTAAAGAAAATGAATGGCTAGATCAGACTGGTGAGAGGTTAAGGAGAGCAAGAAACTTTCAAGTATTCTCCATAAATAGATGAAAACATGGAAAATCAAACAAATTTAAAGGCAGAGCATATGGCGATTATGGATTCTACCTTAACACTTCATTTGTTTAATTGCAGAAGATAAGAGAAGGAAAGTGATACACATAAACAACTTACAAATACTGAAAGAAGCACACCATCAACACATAAAGCCACATGAATCCCAAATAGTGGTGCAAAACCCTGGTCTTCCTTTGCCAAAATTGCAAATAAAATATGTACAATAGAGTGTCAAGCTATTCCCAAGAGTCCAACCCTGAAAATGACTAAGAAAATACATAATATAGGAAAGCCAACCCATTCACTTGCCTCTAGGGGTCAAGCTCATCATCCTAGGAGCTATTTCAACCAAATCTAAACAAAGCACTACAATCTAGGCAGTCAAAAGAACTTGCCTCTATAAGCTAGGAAACCAATTCATTCATTAAATTTTCACCTTTTAGTGAATGAATCTTCTAGAATAAGTAACTAAGTGTCAAAATAACATCATGTTTCATTAATTACATAAAGAGGAGTAAAAAAATCACATCACAAGTCAAAACTGGTCAAACTGGCTTCATTTCCTGAGCTGAAGAATGAAAACTGGACCAAAAATTGTATGCGTAGCGCCCCTAATCCCTATGCATAGTGCACATTTCAGCTTGTTTTTGGGGCACTTCCTGACATCCAAATTGAGCTTACGATAGTGTGTTGGAACGCCCTGGATGTCTACTTTCCAACCCAAGTGGAATTTTTCAATTTGTAGCTCATTTCCCCCCTCGAAACTGCATTCTCCCAGAGGTACTTCCTACTGTTGGAAAAGGTGGCAGAAAGGTGATTTTCATGGTGTTTTTGAGCCTTTTGGTCACCCAGAACTTAATTAAATGGTTTGGAAATAGTCGAGCATGTGTAATTAATCATGAAAAATCCAAAACTACAAGCCATTTGTGATTTGGATCTCCCAATCTTATGGGTCGCGTGCGGCGCGCTACGCGTTGAGCCAAAAAACTTGTTTTTAGGACAAAATTTTCAAAATGACAAAAATTTCTCTGAATTTGCTCAAATTTGGAGTGAAGACCCTCTATCATGTATTGTGCCCTGCCAATGAAGCCTCGACCAAAATTTGGAGTGGATCGGGCTTTTTCCACCGTTTTAGTGCCTTGCTCAATCGCCTCTTTAGGATCTTCATTTTCGCTTTGCAAACATGCATGCGAGCCCAGTAGTGAGTTTTCATATGGCGAAGCATGTCCTTGTCTCTGTTTGCCTTCACCAACAATTTCTCCAAATGAGTGTTTACCCGAATGAGCATAGATTCTCGATCAATCGGTGTCAAATCACCGGGTCTCTTTCGGACCAACTCTCGGTCTTCCCGGATTTGCCGCAGCTCATAAAGTGTATGTTCATCCTCTAGCTGTTTGTTGCGCTGCTCCAAGTAGTTAATCACCCACTTAGCCATCTGCAATTTCTTTTGCAGCGAGTCATTCTCAGCCCTTTGCTCTCGGATGATCTCTTTTAGCTCTGAGCTAGGAGAGCTCACATCAACATCAATGAAATCCGTGTCCCAGCCTCCTGAAGGACCGTCATCATGCCTGGGCTTCTTGCCCTTGTCCTAGACCTGTACCTGTGCTGAAGAAGAAGGTGAGACCCCTTCCACATGATGTGGAGATAATACTCGCTCTGCTGATGAAGTCAACGAGACCCCTTCCACCCCGGGTGGAGATAGTACTTGTCGTGCAGATGCAAATAAGGCCCTGTGGCCTCACTGGTATGTCACATATGGAGGAGCACTTATATGCTCAGTCTCAGGAATGTTTGACTGGTGTGAAGGCGCTCGCTCATCATGAACTATCTCTGGGGGTGGCATTTCTAGGGGTGGCTGAGGTGCTGTGAAAAAGTCGCGAGAAATAAAATCCTCCCACGTAATCCCTGTTGTGCCAACTGATGTACCACTACGATCTTGATCAATGTGTAATGATAAATACTATTGTGCTGTTGTGCTGGAGTCTTCCTTTGTACTAAACCAACCATCCTCTCTATGTTGCGAAACATAAAGTATGGAATTTTCATCAGACGTACCCTTGTAAAATGCATCAACAAATGGACATGGTAAGCATAAAGACGCGAGAATCTACCCTCACAACTGAAATACCGAATGATGAGTTTCATCAAAGGTGCAAACCGATCATTCAGGTAGTGGAAAGGAAAAACTCTGCTCAAGTGCCTCACATACCTAGGTTTAATATATGGCTCATAATATGATTTCTCTAGCTGCTGACGCTTATTCCATTGCTCTCCGATATTTGGTATCCCAGTGGCCTCTGCAATAGTCTCTGGTGACAAAATGAAATTAACTCCAGCGAGGTTTACATGGCCATCATGTAAATGGAGAACAAGCAAGCGAGCTAATTCACGATGATGCTAAAATTGTGAAATTAGCTCACAAAAACGATAGCATGACTGATGGCGAAAACAATCCATGGCAAGTGGGCAAGCCTACAATTGTACCATACAAGTGGGCTCTTCTCTAAGATGTTTACCACCTTTGCCACCTCTACGAGGCCTTTGTGGCACATTTCCCTTTGTTGTGGAATCACTGTCATTTTCCTGCTCATACACTGACTCTGTGTCTGACATGGCTTTGAAAACACAATAGCTACAATAGGAGGTCTGCAATATGTATGTTGTAGGTGTGGTGAAATCACAATTTCAATACATACTCAAAAAGCCAACCGAAACATCATAAGACTTATGCCATAATGGACATTCTGTTTTGGTGTATTTGGGCATGAAACAGTCACAAGGACAGTTTGACAAATGGACAAGGGTATGAAGTGTTGTTGGCTCAAAGCTTTCAAATGGGCATGGAGCTATGTTTCACCAAGGAAAGGCAGAAAAATATTCACCAATTATCCATATGTCCTTTAATACCCTTAAAAAGGATTTTGATAGGGGCCTAGGGTTTCATTCGATTTCTTACACCCAACACATCACCTCCTCTCTTCAAACACACTATAAACAATATCAAATTGATTAAATCAATTATAGAACACCTACTTGTAGCTTTGGAGGCGATTAGACATGATCTGGGCGCATAAATATAAACAAATTGTGTGCTGGACTGAGTGCGTAGCGCGCTATCCCAGTGTGTAGCGCACAGCCTGATGCATAGCGCCTATGTATTTTTACAAAGACC
The DNA here is from genome assembly GCA_000404065.3 of Pinus taeda. Lineage (NCBI taxonomy): Eukaryota > Viridiplantae > Streptophyta > Pinopsida > Pinales > Pinaceae > Pinus > Pinus taeda. The sequence goes on from APFE030562692.1 coordinate 44,254, forward strand.
GCGCTCGCCCAATGCGCAGTGCACTGCCCAGTGCGTAGTGCATAACTTCAATACGTAGCGCACCCTCCAACACTGTCCACTAGCATGCAATTCGTGGTTTTGGCCTTCAAATGCTTAGGCACGATTTTGCTTTGGGAATTTGGGTGCAAATGAAATTGTTGTCCCTATTTATAAGCACACAAAATATCTCATTTGAATTAAATTGATTCAAAAACCCACTTTGTAAGGTTTGGCTCTTTTCACTTTTGGTCTTTAAATAGACACTGCTTTTTTGGTTTTTATAATTTGCTGAGGTTTGGACTAATGTTCTTTGTTGATTTTTTGCAGGGATGGTTGTGATATGATCTGGCAAAGGAGACCAAGGCTGCGCTTGGACAATTCAATAACTGAAATTTTTGAAAATTTATTACAAAAATGAGATGACGACTTATCTTGAAAACAGAGTTTTGAAGAGAAGTCCTAATTTTATTTGTATAATGATGAAAATTATTGCGGTAACCATCTATCAAAGACATCCCTCTGGCCTGCTGGTCTTCTTAGACTTTCCAAAACAAAATTGACTCAACCCTAAACCTAAGACCTAAAAATTTAAAACATGACTGTAAATGACCTTTGAAGCTTTGTTTTTATGAATAGACATGAACCAGCAGTGCCGCACGAGGGGAATGAGTGACACAAACCATTCCGTCAGATTTATGGCATGCCTAACGAAATGCAACTGATCGAAACTGATGGGACACCTAGACATGAAATGCAAAAAAGAGCTTTGATCTCTAACGGAGGGATAACTAGACCGACTCTAACAACGGCGATCACTCATCAATGTAAACCTCCTTCCCAAAATATAGTGCCGCCACATCTTCAATGCATGTATGATCATTGTTAACTGAATATCCTGCGTGGGATATTTCTACTCGTGCTCATTTAGTTTCTGTGAATCGTAGCATACTACCTGTCCATCCTGCATAAGGACTCCACCAAGTACTTTCTTGGAAGAATCTATGCATACTACATATTCTTTGTCCGGATCTGCAATCTTTAATGCTGGTGCATGTGTCAAAAACTGCTTGAGCTACTCAAAACTAGCTGCACACTCCTCTGTCCATTCAAACTTCTTACCTTTCCTCTGTAATGATCTGATAGGATAAGAAATCTATGATAATTTCTTGATGAACCTCCTATAATAGCCTGCCAACCCCATAAAATATCTCACCTCATCCACATTCTTAGGAGCTACCAAATCCATGATGGCCCTTATATTTTCTAGATCTACTACAATTCCCTCCTTGTAGACAACATGTACCAAGTAGTGTACCTCATTCTGAAAGAAAATACACATGTTGAGCTTAGCATACAATTGATGCTCTTTCAACAACCTCAACACTATTGCTAAATGCTCGACATTCTCTTCCTAATTTTTAGAATATAGCAATATGTCATCAATGAACACAATAACAAACTTATCCAAGTATGGACACAACACACTATTCATCAAACATATAAATGTAGCTAGAGAATTAGTTAAGCCAAATGGAACTACAACAAACTCATAATTCCCATACTTAGTCCTAAAAGATTTCTTGTAAATGTCCTCTTTGTTGATGCGTACCTAATGATATCCGCATCTAAAATCAATATTCCAGAACACTTCTTCTCCCTTCAACTGATCGAATAAGTCATCAATCCTTAGAGATAGATACCTATTCTTGATGGTCACTTCGTTCAACTTCCTGTAGCCAATGCATAATCTGAGAGTACCATCTTTATTCTTCACAAATAATACCGGTGCACCCCATGCTAATACACTTCGCTTAATGTATCCCTTATCTAACATTTCCTTCAACTGAAACTTCAACTCTACCAACTCAGGTGTGCTCATCCAGTAACGTGATTTTGATGTTGGAGCTGCCCCTGACACCAACTCAATAGAAAATTCTACCTCCCTGTGAGGTGGAAACTTTGTAATGTCCTCAGAAAATACATCATTGAACTATTGTAGAATTGGGTGACTACTCAACACATCTACATCCTCCACTTCCTTACCTTTATCACTAGAAATGTGTATTACAAATAACTTACACCCTTTCCTGTGGCTAGCCTTTCTTGCATAGCTATCACCATCCTAACTGATGTGGCTTTCTTCTTTTCCTATAAAATGCTTGGTTCCCCATTGTCATCCAAACACTCAATACGTTTGTCATAACAATCCACCTTGGTTGTATGAAGATACAACCAATCCATTCCCAACAACATATTGTATTATCCCAATAGTAATACATTCAAATGTGTTGTGGTAGGAATACCATTCAAATCAACTGCACAAGCTCTTACAAAATGATGAACTCACTTCTTCATACCTGTAGCCAATTGCACTAACCAAGGATTTGCATGCAATTCCATACTGAAACCACACTTATCCACCAAGTCAGGACTAATATAGCTATAGTTAAATACAGGGTCAATCAAAATAGAAATAACTTGATCAGAAAGCTTACCCTCCATCTTAATGATAGGTTCTTGATGGTTTTCCTATTCGTTATCCAATGTCGCATAAATACGAGGAATGCTATAACCATCATCCCAAATAGTTTTTGTACCCTGTGCACTATATATCTGAGGCCTACCACCCCGATATTGTGGATAATCTCTCCTACAGCGATCCCCTCCACATGTCTAACACCATGCAAGATCCTTCTTCTTCTCCTCAGATCGATGTCCCTATCTTCTATCTGATGCATTGAACTTCTTAGATGGTGCAACATTCTATTTATTATATGTACTCTAAGGTATTGCTTCTTATCCCATTTCCCTTGCTTCCTTTCATTACCTTTCTAATCTTTCTTAGTCTCTGATTTATGCTTTGATTTATCATAGCAATGCCTTAGCTTTCGAATGGCCTCCTCCAATGATCTAGTCTCATCAAACTCGATCCTATATTTGGATGCAACCAATAATCTACCAATGAACCTCTTAATCTTGGCCTTCTCCTCCGTGAGATAAGGCACATACCTTAGTAACTCCAAGAACCTGTTAGTGTACTCATCATCTATCATATATCCCATCTTTAGTTCATAGAATTATTTTTCCCTGTCATCAAATTATGTCTCTAACAAATACTTCTTCTTGAATAGCTGCTCAAACTCACTCTAATTCAAATCCTCTTCATGAAGAAATCTAACATTCTTCACATATTCCCACCAAATGTTTGCTTTACCTTTGAGACAAAATGTAGCTATATTGGCTTTCAACAATAATTTTCTCATGCTAAGCAACAATGTGTCTGCATCCTACAATTTCTTCATCTCTCCATCAAAACTAGGTGGCTTTGCTTTATTAAAATCATTCATAAAGTATCCCCTATCAGTCCCCCTATAAGGATGATAATGATGATGATCATAATGCATATCTAAATCAGAACTAGAATAATACTTGTGTCTATCCCCTTTCCTATCCAGAGTGTCCAACAATCTTCCATCTCTGACTATGTCATCTCTATCTGACTTGTGACCACCATGCAATCTACTACCATATGCCCCATTAGTTCTTTCCTCCTGCTCATAGCTGATATAACATGGTCCATGTCACTGCAAATCTAACAAACTATGAAGTGTCATTTCATTTACCTTTGCTTGTTTCTCCAGTGACTACGTGATTCTATCATTATCTACCTTACGAGTCCTTATTTCTTCCTCTAAGCTTCTCAGTGTAACTACCAAATTGGAATATTTCTCAACACCATATTGTTCTTCTAATTCATAGGGACAGTATTTTTAGTCAACCATCTTTCTAGCCATTTTATATTTCTTCCTACAAGGTATATCATGTCAGTGAAACCAAATAAAAATAAACCAACATACCTTAGTGTAGCTCAGGGTGGATACCTTGTCCGCAAGATCAAAAAATCAACATGACACATGTATAACATAATCATATCAGCATATGGAAACATAACACATAAGCATATAACCACGAAACCATCATTCTATCTAGGGTCTAGTCATCAATATATTACCTTATGAACAACTCATACCAAGACTTCACGCATGACAACAACCACTACATCATTATACACATGACCACATGCAAACATGAACATGCATAAGAAATGTGCAACTAACCACACACATGCATAAACACATATGATGAAGCATGAATGAATGATACTTTGAACCAACTTACAATAATGATACATGCAACCAAGCATACAAGAATGTAACTAGACATACAATAATGTAAACAAGTGACATATATAAAAATGTAAGCGACATATAACAACATGTAACTAGTCATACACTCATGAAGATGCACTCCAAAATAACAACGTCAAGATCCTCACGCGACATCATTAAAACCATGATCGACATTATGCAAATGCAACAAGCACATGGAACACAAGTGTAAGGGACACACATGCAACTGACATGCATGAATGACCAACACATAACCCATCTCGTCTGAGGGGTGAACCAATATCTAATACCACTTTGTAATGCCCTCCTCCCACATCTACCCTAGCAACCTGATAGTCGAGGTAAACATGTGACGAGAGGTCACTATGCTATGATTCGACCTCCTAAGTCACGTAATGGAAGTTGAACCGACGGAAACACACTATACATACATCCAACATCAGCATTAAGATCTCCAGGAACTAATCCAACCTTTCTGCCAACTAGCCCTTGGGTCCCACTGAGACTTTGGACAACTTGACCTCTAGACGCTCTCATGATATGGGCATGCCAGTGTTAAGGGACTTCTAGATGCTCTCACAGGCCTACAAGCTAGCATCTAGGGACTTGTTTGTTCAATTCTGTGCCAACATCCCCATGAATTAAGCCTCATTTTTAGGCCTAGAGCCCAGGTCACTGCCCATAATTGCATGATACCTCCAGAACAAAAAATTAACAAGGAAATGACAGTTCAAAAGCAATCATTTGAATGAGACCTTACCTAGACCCTTACTATCCATGACGGGCATTTCATCAAACATATCACAAATATGTAATATATAGGTGTAAACAATATATATAACCATATGGGTCTCATACTTAGCTAAGAATCGCTAAGAAACATTGATGCCTCAACACATCAACTTCCATTTCATCCATTAGGTCATAGATACATTGATCATTCATTTACGAGTAAAAACATGATGAGAGCCATACATAGCTACTTTCATAAAACATATAACTAACCAGCATAATAGAAATAGAAATACTCATGAAATCACAACCATATAAACCACATATAATCTAGTATATTACTCATATAAATACAAGAAGAAATAACCTCATATTGATGATGCAAAATCCAAACCCAGGATGGGACTTCCATGTTCCATATGATCGTAGAATGGTTGAGCCAAATGTCTTTTCAACCATTCACCCTCGTGCCATATAACAAGCATGAATGTTGGTGTTCTATGGAATTTGCATCTATGGATAAACACATTTTCCCTAGGTGGGTGACTACACCTAGAACAATAGAAAGAAAGTAGTTTAACCTTTTCTTATAGAATATAGATGAGATGGAGGAACTTACTTGTAGTCTTTCACTTCCTTGATCTCTTTTGGATCGCTCCTGTCACTCCCACTTGAACTAAATCCACTCAAAAGGTACTTGTATCAAGAGAAACAAAAACAACAAACAATCAAAGAATACATGATCTATCTATTATAAAACAATGGAATTAAAGACATTGAAACACATAATCATCACAGATATGAACAATCATATGAGAAAAGGAATAAAATATTTATTTATGTAGAAGGAATAGTATCACCCAATATAGTTCAATCCTGTGCCACTCCTCCAGCTTCAGTCCAACCCTCACCACATCAAAAGCACACTACTCTAGTAGCATAACATTTCTTAACATAAACTCAATTCACAAACCAACCAAATTTCCTTACAAACTTCAGATTCTACCCCCTGATCACTATGATGAGTGCTCAATTTATAGGAAATGAAGGTGGTTTTGTCATAAATGACGGTATTGAATGGCCTTCCAAACTTGGAGTTATTTTCCATGGAGCAAGGGATGAGAGGATAGGAGGTTAATGGATCCTTAGCATATCCAATTTCGAGCTCATAGAAGGAGATAAGAGATGGGATCCTTCTAGAATCATCTAGAATCAAGGAATATTCCCATAACCCTATGCAAATTTCACTCAATCTCACCCAGCGCAGGTCAAAGAGGGCCTAAGTGCACTGAAGTGCAGGCCATATTGGGCCTACCTACTTTGCAGCACACTATCTCAAGGCTTGGGCTGCGCTGGTGTCCCAAGGAGGCATTTCAAGAAGGCTTCAAGCCAGGAAACTGTCATAAAAGGAGGCATTCAATGAGTTGACTTGTCTAGGGCATGTAACAACTGAATTCGAGTTTGATGAGCCCTAATGGCACTGATCTGAATGTTAGGAGTGATGTGCTCAAATAGACCTGTAACAGTCGGATCTCATAAAACACATCAATCAAAACTCATCTAGGGATTCCATATGCCATCCACCTCAACTTATCAAGCAGTGATTCCACCTCATATTCTAACATCACAAAACCATCATCAAATCAGTCTCTATCCTATCCATCCAGGGCTTCAGAGAGGTTGTTCCAAATAAGGCTCCACCACTAGTAACTCTGATCTAGGTGGATATTGGTGGCCACTAGCCTATTCCACTTGGACCCCCACCATTGTTCTATTAGTTTTTTTTCTAGTTTCCTTAATTGTAGCACAGTTTACTATTTTTAGAAGTTTTTCAGACCCTGAACCTCCGGTGCCATTTTGAGGCCCTAAATAATGTTTTTTTGGCAATATTCCTCTAGGATATTCCATCCAAATCATGTTTTCAGTTGTAGTGCTCAGAGAGATCCTTCCAATGAAGTATCGTGGGCATCAAATAGAGATAATATGACCAAGTACAACCCGAAGAATTTTGTTGCCCAACAAACCCCAACAGCGCCCATAAACTCTTGGTGTTACATCTCCTCGAGTTAGGGTTTTGTTCGTTTATGGTTTTATATTATTGTTAAATAATAAAAAGGCCATTGAGCCTCATTGTAACTCAGTTCAAAGGCATGTAGCTGTTGAGCGGTATAAATGCAAGATTTACACCAACAATTAATTTGTCAATCTGGGTAAGTAAACTTAGATGCATAGAAAAATATATTCCAGAATACAACCTCAGGGATCTGTCAAATAAAAACCAATATTTTGCAAGAAATTCAAAAGAAGCATCATTCAGGAAAAAGGAACAATACTTTTCGAAAGTAAAGTAAACACACTCTAGGAATCTACTTCTGGCTCCTCTTCTGGATTGAGTTAACTCTTGCAGTAAGTCTTCCTTAGTTGTCCAGGGGACAAAGGAATGTAGGCCCAATTCAAAAAAAAGTGATTCAAGAAATAAGGAATGCAAAACCTCTTAAAAATTACTGCTATGTTGCAAAGATGAAAAGCATGAAATAAAACATAAGACAACTTGTTTCCAATTAATCTAATGAAACCATTGAAAGCTTTTAAAAGAGATCTAAATTATACTGCTTCTCTGGAAATGATTCAATACAAAGTGTACATTTATCTTTGTTACAAGTTCTCCTTCTTGGCCTCAATCATCGTTCCTACACTGCAACATCGTGCCTGTACTGGAACATTGTTCCTGTACTGAAATGATGTTCCTGCACCAGAAATATGTCCTATTCCTACACTGAGTATATTGGCCTGAAGCAACAGTCAATTATGATGAAGGGATATAAACTTTTAACCTTAAATCATTCCAAGAATTCTTGTGAGTAATTCACTTGCCAATAAAACAATATTATAATTTTCCCTTATGCTCATCTTGGAATTTGCTTATTAAGAGTGTAGGAATAAATGTTTTTCTTTCAAAGTGCAAGAATCGATTTCATATTTAAAATAATAGTTTTAAGGCAGTCATGAGTTAATCAAACAGAATTCTTAGTAAACCATAATATCCTTCAGTCATAAAGAATTCTTAATGATATCATTAACTTCAAATGTCTAGAGCAATGGAATGAAATCGAAAATCAAGTGGATGAAAGGAAGAAGAAATGGAAATGAAATTGTAGAAATATATTTAAACACACTCACACCATGAAAAAAAAATATGCATCAAAATAATTCTAAGAGATTTGGGGCAATGGATTGGCTGGTGGGCCAAACCACCCAACTCATTGCGCTTGCAACAATTAAATCACAATGCAAGCAAATTCATTAGAAACATAAATGTAAGTAGAATGCCAAAATGTATATTAATATTGAAGTCTTGTTACATCATGAATCAACAAGCTGCACTTGGCTCCAGTGGTCCCCTTCAGGGATCATCCCACTGGGCATGCATCTCCTCCTTCCCTGCACAATCAGAACCAATCCTCCTTCTGCAATGAAGTGCACTTTACGATCTACAATCTGCCATCATGCACACCTACGAAACTCCTTTTATATTATTTATACATGATCATTTCCTTATAAAATAAGATGGGGATTGAATCCCAACTAACATTGATCAATATAATATTAGTACAACCATTTCCCTATTGGAGGAATGAATATCTGACACTAATTTCCCAAATCTGGTGTTTTGTGCAATTTTGGGAAAAATGTTATTGTTAAAAAATTGCCTCCAAAGAACTCTATGTATATCCTTAACCATTACGAATTTGGGAAATATTTTTGGAGGAAACCTAGTTTTTTATGTTTACAACAATAAACTTTCTCAAAAAATTTTGGTTTATCTCCATTTCCTCGGAAATTGTGCCCAAAACTGATTGTTTGGATACTTATGAAATCTAAGATCCTAAAATTCTGGAAAACAATCTCTTTTTATAAAATTGCCTCAAAGAACCTTATGTAACTTTTATACCATTATGAATTTTATAAATTGATGTGAGGCTTAGTCAATTTTCCTTATTGGGACCAAAACCCATCTTCTAGAATTTCTCTATTTGCCTTCACCTCCACGGAAAATGAGGAGGAAGTTGGATGTCTAGAAACTACTGTGAATTCGGGGCTGAGGCATTAATTATTCCCTAAATATGAGTCCATATGACCTGGGTGTATCTTAGCTTATGTGGAAGTGTTCAAACAACATTTTGAACAAAAACCTCTTTCATATTTTCCTAGAAATGTGTCAATGTATGAAAGTCCCGAATTGGTGTAGGAATGTTGGTGCAGGCACAAATGGTACAGGAACTGCTAGTACAACGATCGTTGGCACCTGCCACAAAATCCTATTATTAATAGAATTTTTAAATTGAATACCCTTTAATTTATCAAAACGGGAAGTGTTAATAGATAAACAACTTTTAACTCTAAATGCCTCTAAACAATGACTCAATAATGCATAGAAAGAATAATAACGACTATAAATGCTTAGCACAAGCATAGAATTATTTAAAAAAAAAAGAATAGAAATATGGAAAAAATGGAGGCTCAACAATCCCCCACACTGACCTTCTTACATGTCCTCATGCAAGCCAAAGCATAGGACCATAAAAGCATGGAAGAAGGCAAGGGAAAGGTTTTAAAGATCAAACTATGTTGTCCAACAAAAGTGTCAACAAGAAATCGTAGCAAGAAAATATGAAGATATCATCGTATGTCATCATTTAAAGCATTCATCAAGTCTGCAACATTATTATTACTGTGCCAACTAAAACCATGTTACAGTCCTGATGAAGATATCAACTGCAGAAATGGTAAAATTGAAATTTAACAAATCAGGTACAGGAAAACAATGCTTTGTAATAAACATTATGGAAAAAGTTTATTGCACCTTTATGATAGACATCACATACCTGCTGTCCCGTTTCAAATGAATTCCCTTCTTGTCATATATTTCAGAGCTCTTATCTATGCCCAGAGTCTTATTAACATTCATGATAAAAAAAAATCAAATGTTTGCTGAAAAGGTGCAATTTCAAGAAGAATACCACAAGATTCCCACACCTACTATAACAATCCTGTACCTAGGTCATGTAGTGCTTATTTAGATGCAGCCATAATCAACACACATTATTGTCCATCAACAACTAGTGAGTAATCATCACTGAGTAATTTATCACTCTAAATACCATGAAGAATTGGAGTTATGATACCAGAAAAGGGAAATAAATATAAAACACGATGACACCTTCCTGGACCTATCAACAAACACTCTAAATTTTGTTTTCATCTAGATGCAAAAGTAAGTTTCTTCTTAATCCAATACAAATAATTACCTTCACTAAGGGTACCACATCATTAAAGATTCCTTATTTTTGAAAGATATAACTCAAAGCATCATGCTCAAATCATCTTAAAACCATTGTCCAAGAAATAAAATGATGAGTTTTAGGGAAAGAGAGAGATAATCAAGTAACTCATAGTATGCAATTAACTTTAATACTACAAACATGGCCTTGTTTCTCGAAGGTGTCCATAACTGTGGTAGGGATGTCTTTTAACCCAGTGAAATGCCTCTGTCCCACTTACTAGATATAGATTCAAAGTTAGCTCATTTGACTTTTAGATGCAGGCCATTGTCCTGGCCTGGTAACCAGCTAACAGTAGTGCCACTCACAAGAAGTAACATGGAGGAACAGGCCGACTCATGATGAGATGTCATGTCTTCCATCTTTTCAGCTGAAATCCATTACTCTGGCTTGGTGACCAGCAACAATAATCTCATGCATGTTAGGTCTCGTGATCATGGTAGGTTGGCTCATCAAGAGGCCCCCTATCCTCTCCTAAATATTTTATAAATTCAAATTGTAGTTAATTTCAAAGTTTACTTAATAAGTAGGGAGGCAGATCTAGTTCTTAAGAGTACAGGATGGTGTGAAAAGTTTTTAATAACTAATCATTACTGGCTAGTTCCTCTACCCTAAAGACTTATAAAAAATATCTCAGATAATGATTGAATGATTCTTTAAGTTAATGATGCTAGTGTTCCCATGAGTAGCTTATTATGATCTTTACAAGAGTGGTCCACCATAGCGGGCTCTCCAATAGTACCTTCTAAGGGAAACAAAAAATATATATCTCAGATGACAACTTCATTAGAGTGGTTAATCATGGTTACTTTTGCAAAATATTGAGGTATTAAAGTGAATCATACTCAACAAGATTTGTCACAAATGTGTATGTTAACAACTGATCTAGATCAAAAACAGTTTCAGTGGCCATGCTTTGAAAGTAGAAACCCCCATTGCATTGTTGTAACAACTTTATTCATGTCATTTATTTATTCTTCTACCCTACTCTACCCTAAGAAGCGAAAGGCTCCCTCTTAAGTATAGGAGGACTTCTAGTGCAACCAAGTGCCAACAAGAGGATAATCATTTTCATGTTCAAATTTAGAAAGTATATGTGAAAAAATACCAAAACATGAGGTATCAGCTACATAACTGATGTGATGCTACAAATTGTTGAATGATAAGGGAAGGATGAATATTGATAGTCATCCAAAACCAAGATTCTATGGGATACAGATACTCTTGGTCATTTGATTCACAGTCAACATCTAGTGCATCATGAAAATCCTCCAATTTTCTTTTTTCATCCTCTAAAGTGCAAGTTGGATCAAGTTGGTGTTATTCAATCTTCGCTTCTGATGACTTCTCCTCATAAAGCATGATCCATATCTTCTCAGTCTCCCTAGACAGGTCTTCTAGTTCTTCATGATTCTCTTCTTCTAGAGGAGTAGACCGATTTCCAATTGATGCCAAGGTGTGTTCTTTCTATGAAGAAAATACCCTAGCATCTACTAGAAATTGAAATAGTTCTTTGAATAACATCACACTTCCTGGAATTTTCCTGCTATCTGGAAAGTCTTGTCAGCACCTGGATTAAGAGCGGGGGGTTCTTTTAGCACCTAAAAAACTCAAAAGATCAATTACAATAAAAAGAACAAACCAAGATCGTAAACTAAGGAAATCACACTTGCGGGAATTAAATAACCTCTATTGTAGAATAAAAAGTAACACACTTTGCAGTAAAAGAAATTGCTCATAAAAAACTCATTTGCATTAAATCAAGCATCACACTTTGTAGAAAGAACAATTACTCATAAAAATTAAATTGCAGTAAAAGAGACAAATCAGACGTCTTGCAGAAAGGAAAGCATGGCTTCTGAGCTCTCTGGGAATGTCATCCAATATTCTTCAACAAACAAGGGGAATCTCGTTAGTCTAGAAGTTCAATTGCAAAGGAAAGGGAAAAGAATGACAAATCGTGGAGACCTTACCCTACAACTCCTCCCCGACAACGACGCCAAAATGTCGGGCGATATAAATGTAAGGTTTACACCAACATTTAATTTGTCAATCTGGGTAACTAAACTTAGAGGCATATCAAAATATATACCAGAATACGACCTCAGGGATCTGTGAAATAAAAACCAAGCTTTTGCGAGAAATTCAAAAGAAGCATCATTCAAGAAAAAGGAACAAGACTTTTCGAAAGTAAAGTAAACACACCTCGGGAATCTACTTCTGGATCCTCTTTTGGATTGAGTTAACTCCTGCGATAAGGAATGTAGGACCCATTCAAAAGAAAGTGATTCAAGAAATAAGGAATGCAAAACCTCTTAAAAATTACTGCTATTTTGTAAAGATGAAAAGCATGAAATAAAACATAAGGCAACTTCTTTCCAATTAATCTAATGAAACCATTGAAAGCTTTTAAAATAGGTCTAAATTATATTGCTCCTCTAGAAATGATTCAATAAAAAGTGTGCATTTATCTTTGTTACAAGTTCTCCTTTCTGGCATGAATCATCGTTCCTAGACTGCAACAACATGCCTGTAATCGAACATTGTGCATGTACTGAAACGATGTGCCTACACTGGAAGTATGTCATGTTCTTGCACTGAGTATATCAACCTGAAGCGACAATCAATTATGATCAAGGGATATAATTTTTTAACCTTAAATCATTCCAAGAATTATTGTGAGCAATTCATTTTCCATTAAAACGATATGATAATTTTTCCCAATGTTGATCCCGGAATTTTCTTATTAAGAGTGCAGGAATCAGTTTCACATTTAAAATAATAATTTTAAGGTAGTCACGAGTCAATCAACCAAAATTCTTAGTAAACCATAATATCCTTCAGTCACAAAGAATTCTCAATGATACCATTAACTTCAAATTTCTAGAGAAATGGAATAAAATCGAAAATCAAGTCGCTGAAAGCAAGAAAAAATGGAAATGAAATTGAAAAAATATATTTAATCGCACTCACACCATGAAAAATAAAATGCAGAAAAAGAATTCTAAGAGGTTTGGGGCAATGGATTGAGTGGTGGGCCCAACCACCCATCTTGTTGCCTTTGTAGCAATTAAATCACAGTGCAAGCAGATTAATATGAAACATAAATCTAAGTAGAATGCCAAAATGTCTATTAATCTTGAAGTCTTATTACATCATGACTGAATAAGTTGCACTTGGCTCCAGTTCTCCCCCCTAGGGATCATGCCATTGGGCATGCAGCTCCTTCTTCCCTGCATAATCAGAACCAATCCTCCTTCTACAATGAAGTGCGCTTTACAATCTGCCATCATGAACACCTACGTAACTCCTCCTTTTATATTATTTTTACATGATAATTTCCTTAGAAATAACATGGGGATTCAATCCCAAATGATCTTCATCAATATAATATTACTACAACCATTTCCCTATTGAAGGAATGAAGATCTGACACGAATTTCCCAAATCTGGCCATTTTGTGCAATTCTAGAAAAATTGTTATTTTTAACAAACTACCTCTAAAGAAATCTTCGTATCTCCTTAACCATTACGAATTTGGGATAGATTTTCTGAGGAAACCTAGCTTATTATGTTGACAATAATAACCTTTCTCAAAAAAAATTGGTTAAGCTCCATTTCCTTGTAAATCATGCCCGAAACTCACTGTTTGGATAATTGTGAGATGTGAGATCCTAACATTTTGGAAAAACAATCTCTTTTTATAAAGCTACCTCAAAGATCCTTATGTAACTTTTAAAGCATTATGAATTTTATAAATCTATTTAAGGCTTAGTCAATTTGCTATAATGGGACCAAAACCCATGTTCTAGAATTTCTCTGTTTGCCTTCACTTGTACAGAAATGAGGAGCAAGTTGGCCGTCTAGAAACTGCTGTGAATTTGGGGCTGAAGCATTAATTATTCCATAAATATGAGTCCATATGACCTGGGTGTATCTTAGCTTATGTGGAAGTGTTCAAACAACATTTTGAACAAAAACCTCTTTCTTAGTTTCATACAAATGTGTCAATGTATGAAAGCCCCAAATTGGTGCAGGAATGTTGGTGCATGGACAACTAGTGTAGACACAACTAGTACAGTAACTCCTAGTACAGTGATTGGTGCCACCTACCACAAGAGTATATTATTAATGACATTTTTACATTAAATACCCTCTAATTTAGCAGCACAAGAAGAGTTAATAGATCAACAACTATTAACTCTAAATGCCTCTAAATAATGACTCAATAATGCATAGAAAGAATAATGACGACTATAAATGCTTAGCACAGGCATATATTTATTTAGAAAAAAACATAGAAATATGGAAAAAATGGAGGATCAAAAATAGCCACCACATCTCTTCTCAGAGATAAGCTATCATCACCCCAGCTAGTCTCATTTCCATTCTATTTGTAAGCATATTTCGTTATTTGATATTAATGAAAGGAAGTGTTATTTCTGCTGCATCTCTGTATTTATGGTTAAATCTATAGTTTTTTGCGTTCCTATTTAAATTCGGATCATACTCAACCCACATCTACCACCAGGATCCAAACCATTTTTCCAACGAAGGCTCCAGAACTAGTAGCTCAACCAACCAAGGACTCCATAGCGTTTTTCCAACCAAGGCTATGGGACTAGTAACTTAACCCAAGCTATTACATGTTGGTAGAGCATTTGTCCAACCAAGGCTCTAGAAACTAGTAACTCAACCCAATCTAAGGAAACATCAGAACCAACCAAAACAACACAAGGAAATAAGCCCACAATCTCCATGGCTATCTAGGAAATGGCAAGGCTAGGCAATCCATTGCCAATCTAGGAAATCCTCCATGCCATTCATAGATCATGACCAAAAATCCACATGCATATCCCATGCATATCGAAATTAATGAGGAAAACATACATGCAACTCGGTACCTGCAAGTAAATCCCACCGTAGGAGCTAACCCCGATGTCCTCTTATGCTTTCCTACTCCTCCTTTGCCTTCTTGCTTCAAAAATACAAGTATGCCACACCCTCCAAGGGCGCTCCAACAAAACTCTAAGTCTCCAAGAATATGAGAGAGAGAGAGAGAGAGAATAATGAGAGAGCTCCAAAACTGAACTGACAAAAGGTTACCAACTGATCCTTAGAAGCCTTTTTATGAATGAGGCCTCTATTTTCTTCATTTTCCATTATTTGCCTTCAATTTCCTCCTCACATGCAACATGTGACCTTTCACCTCCCTTTTCTCCTAATTTCCATTATTTTCATAAATAAATGTGCCAAAAATGCCATTTTTCCTTTCCAAAGCCTTAGCCATTTCCTCTGTTGATTTCCTTAGCCATTAATAACCAAATGAACATGCACACTAGGATGTCTTGCCCAACATTCAGCTTTGAATAAGTGTCGCATCAACCATAGATATTATTTTCCCTGTATTAAATTTTATTACATGGAATTTTGACAAGGGTTGTTATAGTTGATTGGTAGAGACAATGTGGTTTTGGATGTGTAATGCTATTTTTTTGTATATGTTGTGCATAATGTATATTCAATGATTGCACCCATGGTGTTGTGTGTATATTGCATATGTAGTGTTTGCACATGTGGTGCTATGTACATGTTGTATATGCAGTGTTATGTACATATGGTGTTGTGTTCATGTTGCACATGTGGTGCTATGCACATATGGTGTTGTGTGTAGGTGGTGATGTGTACAAGTCGTGCATGTGGCATTATGTACATGTGATGTCATGTACATGTCATGCATGTGGTATTGTGTACATGTGGTATTGTGTACACATTGTATAGGTGGTGTAGTGTACATGTGGCATTGTGTGCACATTGTGCAAATTGTGCCATGTACATGTGATGATGTGTACATGTTGTGCAGGTGGTGTTGTGTATAGGTGGCAACATGTACATGTTGTACATGTCGTATTGGTGTACATGTGGTATTGTGTGCATGTCGTATATGCTTTGTTGTGTACATACAGTACTATGTACATGAATTGTGTAGTCATAGCATCAGGACATGTGTATTCGTTGTGTTGTACTATGTGTACATATGTGTATTGTGTTGTAGACAAGATGCAAGATTATGTATTATGTTGTGTTTTACACCGGGTGTAGGTGTATGTGTCATGATGTATATCAGATGCAGGTGTATGCCTTGTGTGGTGTCATACATTGTGTGTGGATTAATGTGTTGTGGTGTACATTATGTATGTGTACATGATTGAAGAAAAGAAAAAGGCACTAGGTGTTTGCTGGGCATGGCAACCAATTCAGTGTGTGTACAAAAAGGATAAATGATAGAGGTAGAAGCGAAGGATTGATTAAAGCATAAGTATCAATATCTTATTTCAGTTTTATTATGCATGTGATCTATGATTCTAATTTATGATGCTTACATGTGATGTACGATTCTGGTTTATGATGATTGCATATGAATCATGATTTTGATCTATGATGGTTATGTTTTGAGCTAACTAGATGTCATATGTTTATACGTAATGATTTTATCAAAGAGTTAGTCGTCTTGTTGTGATAGGAAGTAAAGAAAATTGCAAGTGTACCTCCTTGACGTGCTACCAATGAGGTATGAGTTGGATTTATTTTAATTTGTTTTGCATCTAATGGAAATTATGTGCTTGGTATAGGAAAGCATGGAAAAATGCCCGATTTGGATGGATGGAATTGGTTGTCAAGGAATTGACAGCAACAAAAGTAATTGGAATAGGAAAAAGTATGTTGGTAAAGCAATCAGAAGTAGGGTCATTATGGGACAGTACTACCCAATAGTTTCCATTGATTTCCATGAGCATGCTTTGACTGATACGATGGTTTTGAGGCAGTGATATGCCTTGGTTTTTGGACCTTCTTATGAAAGGAAATATTGCCAAGGGATGGATTTCTTGGGACATGGGATTTTAGGGAACGTGGAAAGTGGGTGACTGCATGGAAGGGGTGACTGGATTGCCGGGGGAACTATGTACTAGAGAAGGGAAGGTTGGGAATGGATTTGTTTTGGTAATTAGCATTGCTACATGGAATCAAATGCACATTGGAGTGTGCCCTACAACAATGAGTCAGTAATTATCCGCTAAGAGGACAACTGGTACAAGATTGTAACACTAGACATTGGGTGCATATTTGATTTTGAAATTGGAGTTTGGACTTCCTGGGAAGTAGGTGAATCCTAGTATTACTTTGAGGGTGGAGGTGTGATCCTTTGGATTCCATTGTTATGGATATAGGCATCATATCGTTTTCTTTTCTGGTTAGAGAAAATGTACATATGTGTAAATGTGTATATTATTTTAAATATTGTAACAAGTTGTATTATAAAGCTCCATATATAGTATGATTATTTGTCAGTTGAGGGAAATGTGTATGATTATATGTGGTCATTGTAAATATTGCAATGAGTTGTGTTATAAAGCTCCATAGGAAGTACGTTTTGATTTTCAATGTTCTTGTTGGTTTATAGGTTGCATTGAACACTGAGGATGGCTTTCCCCCAAGGGGGAGGGTTCTATAACAATCTTGGTAAAAAAATTCATGTAAAAAAATATAATACCAAGGTCATGGGACATGTATTCTAAGCTAAATGTTGGGAAAAACATTCTAGTGGGTGTTCATTTCGATTATTATGGCTAAACGATATTGGCAAAAGCAACGGAAAAGGATTTGAAAAGCAAAAGTGTCATTAATTGGCATTTTATTTATGAAAATAAAGGAAATTAGGAGAAACTGAAGGTGAAAGGACATAGGTTGCAAGTAAGGACGAAATTGAAGGAAAATAATGGAAAATGAAGAAAATAGAGGCTCATTAATAAAAAGGCTTTTGAGTATCAGTTCACAAGATTTTTGATAGTTTTGGGTGGAGATCTATCTCCATTCTCTCTCTCACACACTTATATAATTCTTATAGCACTCTAGCATTAGATCAAGGAAAGAGAAGGAAGAACAGAAAAGGAAAAGGAAAGAAAATATCAACAAAGGAAGCGTAGGATCAAGCGGCTACATCAGGATTACTTGCAGGTGTCAATTTTCATGTGTGATTTCCTTGCTAGATTTGGCATGCATGGCAGACACATGGGCATATTTGGTTCTTTTGTTGTCATTCGCATGGGTTTTGCTAGATGTGACAATGATTTTAAGCCTTTCCTTTCCATTTCTGGATAGCCATGGTGTGATGGGTTATCTTTTATTCTGTTAAGCTGGATTTCTGGATGGTTTCAAAACTGAATGAGGTGGTCTTTTAAGAATAACACAGGGCCTCTGAATCCCTCAACCGGAGAAGGTAGGATTGTGGTAAAGCTAGATTTTGTGTACCTTAGTGGGCCTAGAAATCGTTGACTAGTGAATGGTGGGATACAAAGTAAATCCTAGAGGCGTGTGCCCTCGATGAGGCCTAGGAATCCTCAAATTGTGAATGGCAAGATATATTCTAAACCCTGGAGGGTGGAGTCTTGATTAGGCCTAGGAATCCTCGATTGATGAATGGAAAGATATATGGTAAATTATAGAGACTAGGAGATGGGAAAATTCCTCATGGTGTAGGTGGATAGTGTTGAAAATAATACTGAGAGGGGGGGTGAATCAGTATTATCTAGTCCTTTTAGCAATTCTTCCTTATTTATACTTTGAATTATTTTTGCATATCAGTACCATAAAACACTGAGCATGAACAAGAAAAACAGACAGTCACGTCAAAGAACACCAGATATAAGGTGGAAACCCAATGTGGGTGAAAACCACCTGCTGCAATATGTCTCTATCTTCTTTCAAATTAGAAACTCCTTTTACAATGGTCTTGTACTGGTGCAGTCCTTTACCAGTACGCAGGCTGCAACCTGCTGAGAGCTACAACTCTCTCTCGTTTTCCAGTCTCTCCTGGAAGGGAGCTACAACCCCCTACTTCTTTTCTTTCAAGGACCACTTTTCATAAATTTTCAAACTGGATCCATAAATATCAAATGATCATCAAGTATCAGTAAGTCACCCAGATAACCAGATCCACAATAACAGAAAACTAAACCCATAACACCTTCTGTGGTGTCTCCTGTGGCACCTCCTGCGGCGCCTTCTGTGGCGTCTCCTATGGCCCCTTCTGCGGCGTCTCCTGTGGCGCCTTCTGTGGCGTCTCCTGTGGCGTCTCCTGTGGCATCTCCTGTGGCACCTCCTGTGGCGTCTCCTGTGGCGTCTCCTGTGGCGCCTCCTGCGGCGTCTCCTGTGGCGCCTCCTGCGGCGTCTCCTGTGGCGCCTCCTACGGCGTCTCCTGTGGCGTCTCCTGCGGCGTCTCCTGCGGCGCCTTCTGTGGCGTCTCCTGTGGCGCCTCCTGTGGCACCTTCTGCAGCGTCTCCTGTGGCGCCCCCTATGGCGTCTCCTGTGGCACCTCCTGCGGCGTCTCCTGCGGCGCCTCCTGTGGTGTCTCCTGTGGCGTCTCCTGCGACGCCTTCTGTGGCGTCTCCTGTGGCGCCTCCTGCAGCATCTCCTGTGGCGTCTCCTGTGGCGTCTCCTGCGGCGCCTCCTGTGGCGTCTCTTGCGGCGCCTCCTGCGGCGTCTCCTGCGGCGCCTCCTGTGGCGTCTCCTGCGGTGCCTCCTGCGGCGTCTCCTGCGGCGCCTCCGCACTTCCGCAGCTGCAGCACTCAAGAGATCACCCTTCACAGATTTGCTTTCCACTTCACTCTCATATAAATCGAGCTTTTGAAACAATAACCCAATATTTCAGATCTTAAGATATTCAACCCAAAAGCATAAACAAGCCAAATGATCTCCTTTGCTTTATATAGGCAAGCTCTTCCTCAAATCATGGACCAATACCACGGGCCAAAACCATAACAAACCAATACCATCAACTCAATACTAGGGATCAACACGTCTGTCGAGATGCCATGGTCCAAAAACCATAGTTTCAAATTCCAAGGACTAACTACCATGGACCAAAGGTAAGTTTTCCCACATGAAATAAACTTTTCTCTGCATAAAATTCCATGAACTTTTCTCC